>JARSSU010015761.1:0-25635 GCA_029619165.1 Eurosta solidaginis | reverse complement strand
ACTACCTTTATGCGACTTTAGTTTTTTTTATCTTTAAACTTCATGAGTAGATCGTTTTCTGTAGAAATTTTATTAGATTCTGTGAATACCATTATAAGTAGAGAAATCTAAGAATTTAGTGTATATTAAACACATCTAATATCGTAGAGTTCATTTTTGAACATATGTTTTACGATGGCATTTTGCCCATATGATTTTAAGCTGCACGCTTAGCTCTCAACCATTTCCGTAGGAAAACCATCTGTCTTTTCCTTCGGAACCAGCATGCAGAGAACATCACATCCAGTAAGTCTTAATTAATGTCGATCGAATTAGTATTATAAAATTAAATTTGTGAGTGTAGAGTTAACTACTTTCATCGCGGTTCGGCATAGTTTAATTTAAGAGAAACAAAGAAACCATCCTGCACTATACTCGTACAAGCAGCCACCTTTCCTTAGGAATTATCCACTGAATGGGTAAGTTTTGTCAATAATAATTTTCAAACGTTCAGTGAGATTACTAGTGAGGACTCTGTTTTAATTAAATTGTTTCCAATAGATATTGTGAAGTGTGAAAAAACAAAATCCTTCTAATTGTGAAACATCTACAATATCCCTTCGTTTCGGTTATCCAAAGTAAGGAAAAGGCCAAGTCTTCAGCCAAAACTATATTATTTCACAACCACCAAGACTCCTTAAGCGGAACTACATAAGTGAACAGCAAAAAAACTCCGACCATCTACGCTAACAAATTTTGGAAACAGATAAATATATTATACATTTTAAAGTAACTTCAAAATTACAACCACCACTTATACATAATCTCTATAGTAAGAAAATAATTAATACCTTTCTGTCGTGGAAAGGTATAAAATATACCCAGCATACTTGTATGTAGCTGAGTATATCTGAAAGACTTTAAGATTTTTGGATTTTTTTCTTCCATTATCAAATTTGTCCCATACTTCGTTTTCTTGCGTTTAAAAATCAGTTGCCTATATACATAAATATAGTAAAAGAACATATATGTTAAAACCTATAGTTCCAGAAAAAAAAAGAAAAATACAAACCCTATTCAAAAATTAAATAATTAAATACTTTTCTGAATTTTTTTTACTAAATTATGATACATTTTTTTTCTAAATAATCTACTGATTTAGTCATTTTTTTTTGGTAAGCGAATGAATCGCATATGTTTGTAAGAAATATGTGCATTTATATGATATACATATAATTAGCGCATCTAATATATTTAGTACATTATTTTGGATATTCTTTCTAAAAACTTTTCAAATTTTGGATACATTTATTTTGCATAAAAGACTTATTTGTATATATATATATATATACATATATATCTGTATATATATATATTTAAGTAAAACATACATACATATTATATCAAGATCATACATACCTAAATAAGAAAAAATAAATTAAAGAAGAATACTTATGCCAGTATAGATGCCTAAGTTAGTTATACATACATACCTAATATCTATTAAGTTTTTGTTGTAACCATGTGGGTTGAACCCTAACTTAACTCAACATATTACCAAATTTACTTTTTGATTGTTCTTTAAATTTGTCAGAGAGATATTATAAGACAGTCATCATTCATAAATTCGTTTGTTTATTTTGGTTTTGCAGCAGTATGTGCACAAAGCTCCTCCAATTATCTCTCTGATTTTAACTCCCAACTACAGTGCAATCACTAATAATTAGGACATCCTAGATTTTTTTTTGGTCTAAGATTTTTTTTCTACATCTAATTGAATAAATATTTCTATTAGAATGAGTCCATAAATGTATTTAAATTGAAAAGCAAGAACAAGCGAATTTATAGCTACACAGTCATCGTCATCATGCTGCGATCACAAGCGAGAAGGCCTTCAACGCTACGTGGGATTACTGCATTGCAGATTATTGGTGAGTGATGATTCAAATTGTTTCATTATTTCTTTTTGCTATACGCCACTGCCTTATTTCTTTTTACATAAATGCGTTCATACATATGTGAGTAATAATTGTGCTTCCTGAGAATAAATTTGGGAGTATACAAAACTTCACATATGTCTGTATGTATGCAAACACGTAGGTGAATGCAATTTTTTTTTGTCTTAGCAAATTCCATCTCTCTTTTTTTGTGATCTAATAAACTCTCGCGGAGTCTAATTTTTTTTCTATTTTTATTTCGCTCTATTTTTCGAAACATATGACCGTATATATGTGTAAATATATTTAATTTAAAATTTCAAGATTAGGGCCAAAAACCATATGTTGAGGTAGGTCATGAATTTAATATTTAGATACCCACAAAAAATTATGTTAGCATAGTAAACAAAATAATGATATGTGAAATCAAAGTACTGAAACCTAAACCTTGTTAAATTTTACTTGAATTCAATTTTAAATGCAAAAACTCGATTTGTTTATTTAAATTGGTATTATTATAAGCACTTTTTTTTTGTTTAAATAATGGATTGAACACATGGTCTGTATATACTTGAGGTAATAAACTTTTTTATTATGAGCTGTCAAATACTCTGTTGGGTCTGATTCTGATGGAAATGTAGGTGGTACAACGGGGCGTCTCCAACACCAACGATGCCATGGTAGGGTGGGTTAGGAGCAGCCGTAAACCATATACGGACGAGCTGCAAGTAAGGTGGTAGGAAGACGTGGTTTTCAGTTAGGCACTTTTAGAGACAGTAGGTTTCCCTCAGTGTGCAAATATTGTAGCTTATTGTGTTAAGTCGTTAGGCTTGGGAAGAGCTAGCTAGATCGTGTGATTGTGTATAGGAACCCACGAAACTCAAGCTCCGGGTTGAGCCAGTGCACACGCCTCAGTCACATGATGACGTCACTAGCGCTCCTCACAAATCCCTTATAGGATACACCAGCTAGCGATGACATAACAACTAAACGACCGGTGTTAGGTACTATAGCCCGAATATTCGACCCACTCGGACTCTTAAGTCCAATAACTATTGCTGCAAAGATAATTTTAAAGGAAATCTGGACATTGACGCGTCACGACGGAAAACAGTCGGGTTACACTGGGACGAAGAGCTACTGTCCCCAGTTACAATCGCTTGGCGCAATTTCGTTGCGGAGCTTCCTCATATAGAAGCAATTGCCATACCTCGATGGCTTAACTGCACTTCAAACATTCATTCCTGAGAATTGCATGCCCCCTGTGATGGTTCATCCGTTGCTTATGCAGCGCCCGTATATTTACGAATACAATATCTGCACGGTGAGATTCATACCCATCTGATTACGTCCAACTCCAAAGTCACACCCAGTAATCCAATTACAGTTCCACGAGTCGAGCTCTGTGGAGCGGTATTGGCCACAACCATTGCCAAGTGGGCACAAAAACATTTACAACAGCTCTGTTGTGAAATCCCAACCTATTATTGGACTGATGTAACTATCATTTTATACTGGATCACGGGTGATGTGAATAGATGGAAAATATACGTGGCGACCACAGTGGTGTGATGGTAGCGTGCTCCGCTTACCACACCGGATGCCCTGGGTTCAAACCCCTGGCAAAGCAACATCAGAAATTTTAGAAATAAGGTTTTTCAATTAGAAGAAAATTTTTTTAAGCGGGGCCGCCCCTCGGCAGTGTTTGGCAAGCGCTCCGGGTGTATTTCTGCCACGAAAAGCTCTCCGTGAAAACTCATCTGTCTTGCAGATGACATTCAGAGTCGGCATAAAATCATGTAGGTCCCATCCGGCCAATTTGTAGGGAAAATCAAGAGGATCACGACGCAAATTGGAAGAGAAGCTCGTCCTTAAGTCTTCCTTGGAGGTTATCACGCCTTACATAAATTTTTTTATATGTGGCGAATCGCGTTTCTAAAATTTTATCAAGTAGCTTGCCAAGTCATGTGCGTCATGTAAAAACTCAAGACAATCCGGCCGACTACGCAACAAGGGGTTTAACCCCAACCCAGCTGCAACAATACGAAGTTTGGTGGCAAGGGCCTGCTTGGTTGCGGAAATATAAATCGACTTGGCCTGTCCCCTTCATGAACCGCGAAGAAATCGACAGCACAATGACAGAAGAAAAACCGGCTACGATATTAACGTATACGGCAGTCACACGTCGTTCATACTTCGATATTCTTCTTACAACCAACTTATACGTGTAAAAGCGTGGCTTCTTAAATTTTTTCATAGTCTCCGCAAACCTAATTTTGGCGATAAAAATTACGAGTGCTCACAGCTAACGAACTGCGACAAAGTATCTATCGAATTGTTTACTTAGTACTGTGGGAAGCCTTTGGAGCCGAAATGCGATGCATCAAATCGAATACCAACTTGTCTACCAATAGTTCACTAATAAGTTTAACACCATTCATAGACGCCAATAAAGTTCTTCGCGTTCGCGGTCGCTTAAAACATGCCAATCTGCCATACGATCAAAGGCATCCTATGATTTTACCAAATAATCATTATTTCACGAAATTACTCATTAACTTCGCTCATCAAATCACTTTACATGGTGGCACGCAATTATCGCTAGCATACATTCGACGGCAGTTTTGGATAATACATGGCCAAAAAACAGTGCGTAATCAACTTCGACATTGCATCACGTGCTTTCGTAATAAACCCCAGTCATTGACGCAGTCACCAGCCTGTCTACCGAATATTTTTTATGGGCTTTACAGCGATTTATTGGACGACGTGGGGTGATTCCGGCTTTTGCTTTCACAAGGACATCAACCAGCAAAAATTCCAGGAACGGACAATCCAGGTGCTTAAGCTCAAATTATAGTACTTTGAAAGTTTGCAGAGTTCGTCATCAGTAAAGGGTTGTCTTCTTATTCGAGGCCTTGATTGTGTTTTCATTGGAGTATGGTTTTATGTGGCGGCTTCCAAGCCGTAAGGCGCGATAACCTCCGAAGAGATTTTAGGCCGAGCTTCTCTTCCAATTTGCGTCGTGCTCCTCTTGAGTTTCCCTACAAATTGGCCGGACGAGACCTACATGTTTTATGCCGACTCCGAACGGCATCTGCAAGGCAGATGAGTTTTCACTGAGAGCTTTTCATGGCAGAAATACACTCGGAGCGCTTTCCAAACACTTCCGAGGGGCGACCTCGCTTAAAAAAATTTTCTTCTAATAGAAAAACCTTATTTATAACCCAGGGCATACGGTGTGGTAGGCGGAGCACGCTACCATCACAACACGGTGGCCGCCAAGCTGAAAGTATTACTAGCACGTTTATATAGCGAGCCGCTTGATCCAAGACAGACGTCCGCCAGCTAACCCTTAAACCGATTATGTTTATAGTAGCCTAGCCAGGTTGTCGCCTTCTCACATTAGCTCACCATTAAACGCTTAAAAACGCAAAATTCAATCACTTTACTAGAGATAGGTAAGCGTCCAAAATTCATAAAACAATGACGATATCTATTTCTGCCATTTTTATCTCATTGCGTTTTATACAAGACAGGACATAGTCGCTTCAGTGAGCTATAAAAATATATCATAGTATCTCGAAAAACGAAAATTTCGCGTTACATCAGTTTACAATAAAAGGAGCGACATCTTTTTTTGCAGTAGCTTCCATTTAAAGAAATGTATTGTGATGAAATTCAACATACTACTTCTTCTGGCAGCTACTAATACTCCTGCTGAAATATAATTCTTAGATTCTAGATGGAATTCTTTCATAAAAAATTTCACTCGAAACTTGATCGCAAATTTGCAGAAAAAACTGCTAAGTACAAGAAACGGTGGTTCGACCACAAATGTAAAAGCCTGTTTTTAAAGTTCTTCTTTAGAATTCTACGATATGGTTAAAAAATCTTAACGCATTCGGAAGTTATGACTAATAAAAAATAGTTCCACTTTTAATTCGCAATTTTTTACAAAGTAAGCAATTTTTTTAAGAACAAAAGTATAGGGAAAATGCTAATATTTGCTTTCCATCTAACGAGTTAACTATTTTGTTGATTAAAGTAAAAATTGTTTTAGGTGGTCCGCTTTAAAAATTTTGCTTCGGCAGCCAATGTGCACAGTATGAAATAAACACTCAAAAAAACCTTCCTCAGAAGTTAAACATTGGAGGAAATTTTCGCTATAGGCAAAGACATTTTTTCTCTCCCCAGTCCCCTCCGTGGGTCCACCACTACTTAAATATGATATTGTTTTATAAACAAAAGTTTTCTCTAACCCCATTTCGAAAAAATTATGATAAACTGAATTTTTTGGTTTGTTCGGATTTTAAAGTAAAAATTTACATATTAATGGCATTATGGCGACTGCGTTATATACACAAATCAGATTTTTTGTGAATTGATTATTATAATATTGAAGTTACTTTTCGCTTGACCTTATTCTCCAGTTGTTTGTTAGAATTTTCTTTAAGCCATTTTTTGTTCATATTTCATTCCACATACGTTATAGCAACGCTATCGACAACTCATTGGTTCGTTATTAAACAGATGCTGAAAACCTTTTATCAGTTCAGTAATTTTAAAGTAAAAATTTACATACTAATGGCATTATGGCGACTGCGTTATATACACAAATCAGATTTTTTGTGAATTGATTATTCTAATAGTGAAGTTACTTTTTGCTTGACCTTATTCTCCCGTTGTTTGTAAGAATTTTCTTTAAGCCATTTTTGAAAAGTGTTCATATTTCATTCCACATACGTTATAGCAACGTTATCGACAACTCATAGGCCCCTCGAATAGAAGCCGACAAGGAACCAATAACAAGCCGATGACTCTACAATAACAATCCCATTACAAACCGATAAACCGATGATGTCACTATCGATAACAAACGGATTACGGGACTGACGTCTCGAAATTATACCAAAATGGTCCTTAACTATTTCCGACATGGTTCCGACAAAAGTCCCAAAGCATTTCCGAAATAAATCCGAGATAATCCCGAATTACACCGCATATATCCGAAATAGTTCCTACATCATTACGAAAATGTCTCGAATTTAATATGGAATGATACCAAAGTTTCCAAAAAGATTGCAAACGCGTACGAAATTATTCCAAACAGATTCCCAACTGACCCTAAAGGTGGACAACATTCCGAAAAACCGCTTACGAGTCCCGAAGAAAACCATAAAATAGTGCCAAAACCCTTTTGAAAATGACCGCAAACTCGTGAAGTACATAATAGTATCTTCATTTTCCAGAAACAGCTTAGCCAATGGTCTTACTTATAGACATACATTTGTGTGTTTCACACATACTTGGTACTCAGGAATTTTTCACGAACATTAATTTTACATATTTCTAATCCAGAATTATATTCAAATATTTTGAATATACCAATTTTTGTTGTTATATAATTTAATAATTTTTTCAATTAAGAAAAAATTTATCATAACATAATAATGATAAAATAATTATTGTTAGACCTTGAGCTCGATTCGAACCCGCGATCTTATTTTGAATATATTTAAAATAAAAGTCCGGAAATAAAAGTTAAATCCCGACTTTTATTTTTTAAGGCCAAATTAAAGTCCGGCTTGATTACAAAGAAAGGCTTATCTGAATTAAAAAAAAATTTTATTTATAAAAGTCCGAGTTTAACTAGTTCTATCGGACTCAAAAAATAAAAATACAGATTCGAAAAAAGGGTGCATGATCGGCATGATATTGCTGTAGGGATACCTGAGAACTCAAATATTTTCACCTAGGAAAATTTTTTGACCCGAACTTTTTCGACTCCGAAAAAAAAATAATTATTTTCCGTCCCTGTACACAATAAAAGAAAAGGGCATGGTTAGGTTAGGTTCAACTGGCCGGTCAATAAAGACCTCCCATTGTCTGACTGTGTACATAGTGTTACCAGAATTTGTTTGACGACCAAACGGAAGAATCCCAATGAGGTGTCAGGACTTATGTTTTAAAATAACTCCGTCCTCTTGGTAAATACTAGAAGTTTTCTAGAACCTAGCTTAATTTCTGCCTAAAAATCTAGCAACTCTGCCGCCCGTAACAGCTAAAGCCTTGACCTGGCGAGCGCAGGACACGAGCGCAGGGCACGAGCACAGAACAAACTCAAACGTTTCTTCCTGCAGCTCGCCCTTTCTACACCTGCTGTTACTGACGAGGCCTAAGTTATAAGCATGTAACGCCAAAAAGGCAGTGTCCAATTAGTATGCCCAACGTGTGCCTTAAGTTTTCTCTCTACAACAATATTAGCCACTTTATAAGTCTGATATCGCGGGCTTTACATAGGATCTTAAAAGTTTTGCGCTTTTGCCCACGACTTTTCTGTTTGATAGATCATAAGTAACTCCTGTCTCCTTTCGATTTCTCCCAAAAGGATTGGGACGTCTATCATTGACTCAATGTGCGTTGCTCCCTCCTTTGCCAACTTATCGGACTTTTCGTTACCTTCTATCCCTCTATTGACCGGGAATTCAGGACAGATGTATGGTCTGGCCTGAGCGCAGTTTTTGCAATGCTTCTTACCATTAAAGAGAACTTCTTGATGAAGTGCTGTGTGAGATTATTGCCTTAATCGCCGCCTGACAATCAATATATATATTGACGCGACTGCAGCTTAAGCACGCTTCCTTCAGAATTTCTGCTGCTTTCTTCACGGCTATAATTTCCGTCTGAAAGACGCTGCAGTAATCTTGCAGCCTGTACTTCTTTCTGGATCGACACAGTAAACAGCAGACTCGACCCCTTCCGGTAACATTCGTTGCACCCTTGCGCCAACCTGCGGCTCAATTGGGGCCCGTAGAATTCTTTCGAAACTTTCGAAAAGGCATGGACTTGTCTATAGACGGGATTTGCTTAAAAATAATGATTTCCTTGGCTCTCCATTTTTGTAACTCACTTATGTGGCACGACGTGGATGGCCCTTGCTATAGTACAACAGATCCTGCACGGGAAATAAGATTTTTGGACTAACGAACAGATAGTAGCCTTCACCGAAAAATTCGGCACGCTCAATTCGGCATGGTCGTGCATCCGTCCGTATAGTAACTCTTATTTAAAATGGAAATTAATTTTGACATACTTCTTCTACTTTTTATTTATTGCGGTTAACATCGATAATTCCTTAACACATTATGTAGTATGTTAAGGCGAGAAAGTTAGAAAGTTCCTAGCAGTTTTCGTAAAATGAGCTATATTTCATGTAAGTAATAGTCTTATCCATGAAAAAAAAATTGTATAATTTTCTAAAACGAACAAATCACGAAAAATATGGAAAGAGTCGGCGGAAAACATTAAAATGAATTATCCTTAAGGAGATTCTGGACGCAGTATATTGAATAAGTGACTATATCCATTCGTTATCGAAGTGGACGACCACGAAAAGCCACTGAGTAATAAGCTTTTCGTGGTCGTCCACGAATAATAAGAATATCGGTAATAAGAATATCGTCATGATAGCTCTTCTGAATACATTTAATACTGTTCCAGAAACTTCCGCGGAATTGAAGGATAGTATAAACATGAAAACTATCAGCCCAATTCTAAACAAAAATTCCATGCGAGTTTTTTCTCTTCTCCCATTCCTCGTATTCTAAATAAAAAATTCCTTGTGAGTTTTTTCACTTTTCCCTTTCCTCTTATTCTGAACAATGTTCGATAAAGCATAAACCGGTTATGGGAGAAAAGTAGGTATTATGAATGTGAGTGAGAGGAAGATTTCTCTGACATTTCTTAGGAGTTTTTTCACTTGCTAAATTAAAGGGAATGCATCAAAATAGTTAAAGTAAATTGGAAAGAACACTTGTTTGTACAAATGTGTGCTAAAATATGTACACTCTACCACAATATTCTTTATTTTAATTCGAAGATTATATCATAAGTAACGGAAGAGCTCTTGGTATATTTGATGCAGCCATCCAGAAATTGCTCAAGGATTTTTTAAGAAGGCTTATGTTTAGCTATAAACAAATTGTACAATTGGACTACCTCACAGTTTACATCGAGTAAATGCTTAAAAAATAACGAGTGACGGCTCTTATTATGCTTATCCTCTTTGACCTGATTACCATTGATCTCTAATAATTGTTGTACATAAAACATACATACAAGTCGTGGCGAATATTAGCATCTCTAAGCTGCTACTAAATAAATGCACAACAACAATAAAGCAGTCACTCTTATGTAGAAAGCGACGAAGAGATATCTCACACACACAAATATGTAGTCATCAGCCGAAGTAGTTGCTCAAATACATACGCATATGGCTAGTAGAAAACTATAAACTACAAATATACATGTATATAGCTGGTAACCAAACAGGAGGGAAATATGCAACAGAGAGTATAACAGCAGCGAAAGCTGAGTAATAACGAAACAGTTTGATCAGTTGCCAAGTGAAGAATAATCGTAGTACTCCCAAAGTAGGCTAATAAAGACCATTTTGCAATACAGAATATTGGAGTGATTTATTCAACAGTTTACCAATTCGAACATTAGCAGAAGGTTTTGTGGCGTTCCAAATGGAAGCCATGTAATATCATGTATTTTAATATGATATGCCGCATATATTTACCTCGTGCAATTTACCCAAATGACGGCAATCCTTGTGTAATGTGTTTTTACAAATTTAATATGCTTTATTATAAGTTCAATATAATTTCTATATTTTATGTGTGTCCGCTATTGTCTCTCGAAATGTAAATCGCCGCTCGTGTATTTTTTTATTTTTCTTCTCTCCTTCTTTTGTGTGACGTTGGCTGCAGTTGTACTTGCCATGCGTGTTGCCACTGCGTGCGCCTGTCAAGTACAACTAAAGCCCCAACCACATAGGATGCTTTACTATATTTTTGCTAATGCTACATCACCCTTCCTTTGAAAAAAGAAGAATTTGGCAACTTGATCATTTTTGCCACATTCTTCTTTTTGCATTCTATATAATTAATTGGTTCGAATGAACGAATATATTAGGGTGCACCTTCCTTTTGAATTCGTTCATTAGAAGCAATTTTAAATTTTTATTGTTATCTAAACTTTACATTAGGGTTTTTGAATTTTCGTTTTGTTTTTTTTTCTCTTTTATGTACATATATAAATCAGATTGTATGAATTTCCTCTTCTTACATTTATATTAACATATATATTAGAAAAAATTTTACAAATTGTACATATTCAATTTAGTATAACGATTTGGTTTATATTAAATTTTTTTTCGTTTTCATAGGAAAATAAAGTTTCTTAGATACTATTTAAATAGTTACCATTACATTATACATTAGAGATTATTTTTTGGTTCTGTCATTTTTGATATTACAATTTAACTTTGAATTTTCATTTTCTTGATTTTACATTAGAAAAATATAAGTATATACATTTTAAATTAGTTTTTTTTTGTTTTTTTTTGTGCCTTCTTGGCTATTTAACAGTGCTTATTTACCTAACAATAAATTATTAGAATATTTTGGATATAAAATATTACTTTATTTTTATAAGTCGATTTTTGTGTACTTCTTTTTCCTTTTTATTTGTTTCATCAAAAATTGTTGCATTAGGCCCGTCTATTTTAGTTACCGTAAATGGGACCTTGGTATATATTTTCGTGTTTTTGATGAGGCTCTTTTTGTAAAAGAACCTTGTTGCCTACTTGGATAGATAACGGACGTGCCGTTTTATCAAAATGTGTTTTAGTTTGAATTTTATGCTTATTTATTAAATGTTTTGCCAATTCATGTGATTTTTGCATTCTAAATTTGACTTCTTTACTATAGTTTTCCACGTTATAAATGGGATCTATTTGTTCTTTTTTTAATTCGTGTGGCAATGTAGCCTTTTTCCCAAATACTAACTCAAAGGGAGTAAATTGGTTATTGAAAGCTGTATGTGTTGTTGTGTTATGGAAAAATGTGAAGTATTTCAGGTATGTGTCCCAATCGGAAAATGTTTCATCTAGGTATGCCCTTAAATATTCATTAAAAACTCTATGATTTCTTTCAACTGAACCAACCGTTTCATGGTGGTAGGCCGTTGAAAAATCATGTTTAATATTTAAAAGTTTGGTTAATTCGAAAAATACTTCATTTTTAAACTCTGTTCCTAAATCAGATCTAATGGATTTCATTATTCCGTAATTTAAAATGAAACTCTCAAAAATTGCTGATGCTACTGTTTTAGCTGATTTATCTGGTATTGCAACTGTTACCAGATATTTAGTTAAATCACAAATCATGGTAACTGCGAACCTGTTACCATATTTGGATTCTGGTAAAGGTCCTATTGTATCTATTATTAAAATATCAAACGGTTTGCAAGGTGTAGGTGTAATAACTAATTGTTCTTTTGTTTTAGGTTTCGCTTTATTTAAAAGACATTTATTGCAATTTTTAACGAATTTAGCTATATCACGACTCATATATTTCCAATAGTATTTAGTTCTCAATTTTGCATATAGTTTTTTCGTACCGCAGTGTCCGCCTAGAAGTGGGTCATCGTGAAAAATTGTCATCAGTTTCTGTTTTTTGTCGTTCTCTGTTACCGTTTCTACTGGGTCTGTTAGTATAATTTGTAAACTTTTTAAAATTTGATTTCCTCTATCTTTTAAATTTGTGATCGTGAAATATTTGAAAAATATATCATTTTTTGGCCATTCTAACTGCTTAATCTTGTGAATGTCGGCTACTTTTTCAAGCCTCAAAAGTAACTCATCTAAATTCGTTATTTCGTTGGCATTCGCAAAATTAAGTAACTCGATTTTTTTGTGTTTTAAATGTGCACATAGTTGAAAATTTGAAATTTGGTCGCTTTTATCGTAGGTTATTTGTGTTTTAACTCGCGGTATTTTCTTCGAGAAGTCGTACGAAAATTTGTCGTAAACCTGTACTGCTTGTATTTCACTAGTTTCGTCTGTCTTGGGTTTGTCGTCATTTTGTGGTTTTGTCTGTCTTGACTTTGACCTTGTTGTAACTGCTAAAACATGTTTCGTCGAGTCTTTTATTTCGTCTATCGTTATTCGTGAAAGCGCGTCAGCCACAACGTTCGATTTGCCTTTAACGTATACTATTGTAAAATTATATTCTGCAAGTTCTAATCTTATTCTTGTAAGTTTGGATGACGGATCCTTCATATTAAAAAGATAAACTAATGGTCGATGGTCGGACTTTACTATAAAATGTGTACCGTAAACGTACGGACGAAATTGTTTAATTGCGAAATATATTGCTAAAAGTTCTAACTCAATGATAGATTTTTTCTGTTCTGCTTTGTTAAAAGATTTTGAAGCGAAAACAGATTGGTAAGTCAGCATCTTCATGCTTTTGACTTAATATAGCACCGCATCCAACTTTTGAAGCATCAACTGTAATTATGAACTCTTTACTAAAGTCAGGATACTGTAAAATTTGAGGAGACATTAGAGCTAATTTTAATTTCGAAAAAGCAACTTCACAAGCTTCGTCCCAAACAAAGTCCACTTTTTTTCTACTTAAACGATTGAGAGGTGCTGCCAGCAATGCGAAATTCGGAATAAATCGTCTATAATAGTTTGCAAAGGCGACAAAGCGCCGAACGGCATCTTTGTCAGTAGGCTTTGTATATTTTTTAATCGCATTTATTTTAGAATCGTCTGGCAGCAATCCTTTCGAGGAACATTTGTGTCCTAGGAAAGTTACCTCGGAACGAAGGAAATTACATTTGTTGGGATTCAGCTTTAAGTTGAATTTTCTACAAGTTTCAAAAACTTTCTCTAAATTTTTACAATGATGTGTCTCGCTACACCCTATGACGATAATATCGTCGATATACATGAATGCTTGATTAGGCGCGATGCCTGAAAATGCTAGTGACATCATACGCGAAAATGAATTGGGTGCTACATTTAAACCAAAAGGTAAGACTTTCCACCGAAAAACTCCTCTATCAGTACTAAAAGATGTTACGTCCCTGGAGTTAGGATGCAATGGAATTTGATGGAAACCAGAAAAAAGATCTAAAGTTGAAAAATATTTTGCCCTACCAAGGTTGTCAAGTATATCGTCCACGCGTGCTAACGGAAATTTGTCAGCGATAAGCTTTTTATTAACCGCTCTAAAATCTACGCACATACGATATGCCTTTTGACCTGTGGGATCTTTTTTTGGAACTAAAATTAGTGGGCTATTGTAATTTGAAAAACTTGGCTCTATTAAATCGTTCTGCAGTAAATTATCAACCTGTCTATTTATTTCTTCCCGTTGTGAATAAGGCAAACGATAGTTTTTAATGTAAACCGGATTTTTGTCAGTCAATCTAAGTTTCTGTTCGTAAAAGTTGTTAAGAGTCATACGGTCCGTTTTTAAAGCAAATACATCGGCATATTTTAGGCATAAATCAAGCAATTGGCATTGGTCATATTTTGGCATTTGTTTTTGTAGAACACTTTTTAATTCTTCCAGACGTTTTGTATTTTCTGAAGTTTCACTGATTTTGTATACGTTGAAGTTGGTAATTTCTTCGGTTACTATATTGCATTTGTTGACATATTTTACCTCATCGGTTATATTTAAAACTTTTAAAATTGGGTTATTTGTGTCAACAATGCACTTTGCGGTAAAAACACCACTACAAATTTCTTGCGCGTCTACAAAAACAGGATTTTTAGATTTTTCAAATTAAACAACCGATAAACTTCACATCTTGGAGGAATCACTAAAGTGTCTGTGGTCATACCATGTAAAATTTTTATACTATGAGTTTCTGTGCCAATGCTAATTGTTATGCTATTGTTTGCATAGTCGATTATGCACTTATATGTTTTTAGAAAATCCTTGCCGAGTATGCCGTCCGAAGGTATGTTAAAATCGTCACTTACTACGTGTAATTTATGCGGAATGAAAAAATTTGATGCAATTAAATTTGTATTTACTGTACCTAACGTTGAAACCGAATCTGTTGTTACACCTGTTATGTTAATAATATCTTTACCGTTAATTTGAACTCTATCTGTTAAACTTGAAAATTTAATTAAGGAAATATCAGCTTGAGAATCTACGAGAAAAGTGCATGGCTTATAAGAATCACTACATTTTAATTCGATGAAATCGGAATAGTTGAGATTCAAACAGTAAACAGCGTTTTTAGGAAAGTTTTCATCTAGTATTCTAGCTCTTGCTCCCCCAGTGTTCGCTCCTGAGGGGCATCCGCGTTTAAAGCACGCACATTAGCATTATTACTCGCATTTCCACGTCTGTTACTATTGTTTCCCCGAGAACTAGACCGATTGCCCGAATTATTGTTATTAGAATTATTACTGTGGCCTCTTCTACTATTGTTATTAAACCTATAACTGTTTCCATTATTATTGTATCTGCTGTTATTGTTATTGAAACGGCTGTTATTGTTATTGAAACGACTGCTATTGTTATTGAACCTATTACTGTAATTATGTCCCCTAAATCCGCCTCGAAAACTATTTGGCCTATTAACACGCGACTGAAACGCTAGCACTTGACGTTCTTTAACCTCATTATTACGCTCAACTATCATTTTTGCAACTACGTCCTTTGAGTCGCTGAAAGTAGTTGATGCTAAAATTGACTTAACTAATTCTGAACGAGTGTTCAGCCTACATACGTTAACTGTTTGCTCTACAGCCATTTCGTGAGCTTTCGCTTGCGTCATACCTTCAATGATCAGGGAACGTTCTAATGAGTCTGACAATTCTTCAACACGCTTGGCAAATTCCGAGTAGTTATTGTTTACCACATGTAAAGACGCGATTTTACCCGCGACAACTTTTGAATTGTCGGGTTTAATTCTACTTCGTAACGCGGCTTTAATTTGACTAACGGAATTTACCTCAGTTGGAATTGCTTCGCGTGCTTTACCCTCGAGTTTCGATTTTAGAAATGATATGAAAGTACCAGTTAAATTTTCATCGGCGAACTCTTCAAGTAATTCAATTTTGTCTATAAAGGACTCAAGCGCTAACGGATCGCCGCTGTAGTTTTCTCTAATAGAAGTAGCACACATGGTAATGAAAGATCTCTTTTGCTCGAGTGTTGCCATGATTTGATCGTTAAGATCTGAAGCTGAATTAGAAGAAGTTGAGGCAATGTTTGGACTAATTGGATCGTTAAGATCTGGGTTTAAGTTAGAAGAAGTTGAAGTTAATTTTGCACTATTGGAATCGTTGAGATTTGACTCTAAATTAGAAGTTAAATTTTTGCTAGAAGAATCTTCGAAGCCTGGGAAATCTGCTGATAAAGATAATTTATTTTCCTGTTTTGTGAATTTTTCGGTCGACGATGAAGTTAAACTTTCCGAGCTTGACGTTAATTTATGGAATCTGGTTTCTGAATCTGAAGTTTTGTGGACTCGCTTCCTATCTCTAAGGTTGTACATGTAGTTATAAGAAGAGCAAAAGAATTAAGTTTAAACTACTATGAAATTAATGAAGCACTTATTTGATGTATACTTGAAGCTGAAATGTTGAAAGGAAAAAAAAATTGGAAAGGGAACTGGTTTACAGTGAATTGTCGCTAACGAAGTATTTGTAATTTACTGGAGAATCTAATTGAAACAAAAATATTGATACTAGAAAGCTGAAAGAAGAAATTGAATTTAGAATGGGCTCAAAAATTTAAAAGTATGAATGGCAAAAAATCTCAGTAATGTGGTAATCACGGACGCACCGCTTTGTTAAAAAAAAATCTCATTTGGTTTTTTACGGAACCACCGTTTTATAAAAAAAATCTGAATTAGTTTTCCACAAACCAACGTTTATATCAAAATTCCAAAATTTATAGATTACACGTGAACTGCTTATCTAGTTCACTTATATAGTGAAAAATAATTTTTTTGGAGAATGTAAGTATTAAAAAACTGAAGTATAATGAAAATTTGAGAAATGGAAATACAGACATGTGAAACTTTGAATGAAAAATGTGTGAAATGATTTGAAAATTTGAAATTAAAATTGAAGCTTGAGAGTATGGGAATTTGTAAAATGTAGTTGAGAAGCTTTTAAATTAGAAATTTGAAAATATTAAAAATTTGAAGAAAATGTGAATTCGTAAAATGAGTTGAAACTTGAGAGAAAAATTTAAATGTAAATTTGCAAATGTTGAATTTTATAAAATGGTTCGAAAATTTTAGAATTGTTGAAAACTGAAAAAGTATTAATTGTTAAAGTTTAGACGGACGCACCGCTTTAATCAAAAATGTATTTGGTTGTTCAACAGTACCACCGTTTTAATCGAAAATCCAAAAAAATTTTATGTATATACGTAAATGTGTGTATGTAGAAAAAAATTTTGCACAAAAACTACATATACATATGTAAGTAATATACTTAAATGCTGCTTCCGAGGTTCTGCCTTAGCCGCCGCTGCTTCTTCTGCTGCGCTGCTGCCCCGATGTTGGTCCTGCTGCTGCTACTGCGCTGCCAGTATTATGCGCTGCTGTTGTATAAATTTTATATGGCGTCGTTTTCGCGCCGTTATGCGTCTATATGTATGTATGTATATGGCGTGGTTTTTGTGCCGCTATGTGAGCAAGTGGAGGAGTGCCGTTATGAATTTTGGTGACTGGTGGTACAGTTTGCGAATTAATTCCGCACTTTAAATTATTTTCGTATTCGTAAATTAATATTGAAAATTTTTCTGCTTTTCTTAATTTTGTATTATCTCTGTTTGTTTTATTTGGTTTTATTATATCGATGATTTTGTGTTATTTCCGTATCAATTAAAATTTTGTATTATGGTTTTACTCTTTTGTTAAATTTTGTTACCTCCTTTCTCATTAAAGATTTCGTTTATAATTGTCTTATTTCTGCCGTACTTAAATTTTGTACTTTAGTTTTGTAAAATTTTGATTATCTCCGTAGAATTTAGGTTTTTTGTATATTACAAATTAATTTATATTCTTTTATTTCTGTAAAATTTAGTCTTGGTATTATTATTTTTGATTATCTCCGTAGAATTTAGATTTTTATATTACAGGTTAATTTATATTCTTTTATTTCTGTAAAATTTAGTATTTGATGTTATTACTTTTTGATTATTTTAAATTTATTAAGTTGTGTTAAATTTGTATATTGTATATTGTAAAGTTGTATTTCACTGCACCACCACTTTTCACTTTTTCACTCCACTCTACTCACTTTTAGACTGCCAAATTTAAACTGACCGAGGCTCCAGCCTCACGGTCGCCATGTGGCGTTCCAAATGGAAGCCATGTAATCTCATGTATTTTAGTATGATATGCCGCATATATTTACCTCGTGCAATTTACCCAAATGACGGCGATCCTTGTGTAATGTGTTTTTTACAAATAAATATTAATATGATTTACTTATAAGTTCTAATTTAATTTCTGAATATTCATTTTTATGTGTGTCCGCTATTGTCTCTCGAAATGTAATGGCCGCTCGTGTATTTTTTATTTTTCTTCTCTCTTTCTTTTGTGTGACGTTGGCTGCAGTTGTACTTGCCATGCGTGTTGCCACTGCGTGCGCCTGTCAAGTACAACTAAAGCCCCAACCACATAGGATACTTTACTATATTTTTGCTAATGCTACAGTTTCAAATAAGCGGAATTTTTCAAAATTCCTTACAATTGGTGTCAGAAGAGGAATTTTTGAATAAATTCCAGAGTTGCAGAGCACAACAAGGACATGACAAAGTTGAGTGAATTGAAGATCCAGCAACTGAAGAAGGAGTTGGAGAGCCGTGGATTGAATACAACCGACAATAAATCCGAAGTTCAGGCACGACTAAGGGTAGCTATGTTATTGGAAGGAGTCAATGTTGAAGAGTATGTCTCTCATCCTGATAGCGACAACACAACGACAAAAAATGGAAGAAAGGAAGTCTAAGTTCGGGTGAAACCGAACATTACATACCCAGCTGTTGAAATGATGTTGTTTGTTTTGTGTGCTTAATAGTGTTACATGGCTGCGCAATGATACATATACATATGGTTCTATTTTGGACTAATTTTTTAAAAGAAGCAAAAAGGATACAGAGACTAACACCAATTTCCTTGAGCGGGTAATAATGCAGTTTTCCTTCAGATATGGGGATTTCCCTACTGGTTATTTTACAGAACAATAAACATTAACACACAATTGCCATTGTACTAAAACGCGTTATTACAAAAAAAAAGGGTTACTAACGAAATTTTCCAACTTTTACTAGAAATAGCGTATTACATGTATCTACGCACTTTTACAAAATCTTTTACATAAAAGAAGGCGACTTATCCGAATAGGCCATTTTTACTGAAAATATTTCCTGTTAAAATGCATACATGTGCACCAAATTTTTCGTCGAGTTATGGCTCCAGAAATGTTGGGAAATGCATTGTAAGAAAGGGGCAGTGCCACGCCCATTTTTCAAAATTTGAATTTTTTTCCCATTTCTTAATAGAGTGGCACAACATACCAAAATAATTTTTTGCTAAGATTTAACTTATTATTTTTGCCTACGACCCTTTTTAAAGTCACTTATATAAAAATGGGCGTGGTCCTTAACCAACCTTATCGATTTTTTTACTAGAAATATTTCTTGCTATAAGGAAAATATGTGTACCTAATTTTGTAACGATATGTAAATTTTTCTTCGAGTTACGGCTCCCGAAACATTGAAAATTGCTTAGACAAAAAAGGGGCGCTGCGGAATTTTAGTGTTTTCTAATTTAATGTTATAATTCAATTTAGAAAGTAAAATTCTATTGATACGTAGCTCTTTTTCGCTAAGATATAGCTTATTATTTTCGTTGTTGTTGTTGTTGTTGTTGTAGCGATAAGGTTGCTCCCCGAAGGGTTTGGGGAGTGTTATCGATGTGATGGTCCTTTGCCGGATACAGATCCGGTACGCTCCGGTACCATAGCACCATTAAGGTGCTAGCCCGACCATCTCCATGAGGAGCTTGGGGTCGCCAGAGCCTCGTCTGTTAGTGAAACAGGATTCGCCGCGGTAGGTGAGGTTGACATTTGGGTTTGGAGAAGCTATATATTGCGCTGGCAACCTGAAGGGTTGCGCTACACAGCCCCTTCAATCTGGTATTTTAGTCGCCTCTTACGACAGGCATACCTGTTTCGTCTACGACCCTTTTAAAAATCTTTTATATAAAAGTGGGCGTGCTCTTTAACCGATCTCGTTTATTTTTTCTAGAAATATTTCCTGCTATCGGGAAAATTTGTGTACCCAATTTTATTACGATCCGCTAATTTTTCTTCGAGTTATGGCTCCCAAAACATAGAAAATTACTTAGTCATAAAAGAGGCGGTGCCACACCCATTTTTTCAATTTAAAGTTTTTCTTATTTATTGCTATAAATCCACTTGAGAAATGAAATACCATTGATATAAAGCTCTCTGCCGAATTTTGTTACGATAGGTTTGACGATTTTTGATTTATGATTAATAATATATGTAAAATTGATTTTATCACAAGCAGGCGGTGCCATGCCCATTTTAAAAAATTTTTTCAAATTTTTATCAAGAGTCTCAATATAAGTCCACACGTCAAATTTCTACATTGTAGGTGTATTATTTACTAAATAATCAGGTTTTTTGTGTTTTCCAAAATGTTATATATATGAAAAGTGGGCGTGGTTATCATCCGATTTCGCTCATTTTCAATACCAATCTATTCTGGGTCCAGATAAGCTCGTGTACCATTTGGTGAAGGTATCTCAATATTTACTCAAGTTGGTGAAGGTATCTCAATATTTACTCAAGTGTGTTAACGGACAGACGGACGGACGGACATGGCTCAATCAAATTTTTTTTCAATACTGATGGTTTTGATATATGGAAGTCTATATCTATCCCAATTCCTTTATACCTGTACAACCAACCGTCATCCAATCAAAGTTATAATACCCTGTGTACAAGTACAGCTGGGTAAAAAAATGAAACACCGCAGACAGTGACGAACACAGAATTGAACATGATATTGGCTGCAATATCTGCACAAAGATCGACAATGGTATCTCAACTGGAATTACAGAAGACACGCGTAACATTCAAGATGTAAGCACAAGAGGAGCGCCTATCATTGCAGGTGGCACAAATGTCTTTGCAGTTAGAAGCACAGAAAGCAAGGGTAACATCAAAGCTGGAAGAGCAGGATGCAAAAATCGCTCAATTTCAGGCAGAAGTCGATGATTTAAGAGGTCGTATACAGGAGTTGCAACTAAATCGGAGCGGTGTGGAATTCCGAAGGTAAAAACTCCATCTTTTGACGGCTATGTTCCTTTCCAGGTATTCAAGCTTCAATTTGAGAAGACGGCAGCAGTGAACAACTGGAATTCTGAATATAAAGTTGCTGCACTGTTCGTGGCATTGAAAGCGCCTGCAGCTGAAAAATTACAGACTATTCCAGAGTACGAACGGAACAGTTATGAAGCATTGATGGCCGCTGTCGAGAGACGTTATGAAAGCGAGCATAGAAAACAGATATACCAAATTGAGTTGCAAAACCGTTACAAAAAACCAATGAGACTTTGAAGGAGTTTGCTTCGGATGTTGAAAGGTTGGCTCGTTTGGCAAATGCGGACGCACCCGTGGAACACACCGAGGGCAAAAATTCCGAAACGGTATCACATGCTCTGACTCAGGAAATAGCATCGCTTCTGTGTAAGCCAGCTTTCAAAGCGTGCCGTGTAGAAGTAGAAAGGCCACACTGGGTGAACACAATATTGGAGGCACTGAAAGGATCACAAAAGCGGAGTGAAAGAGTTATCAAATGCTTCAAATGCGGGAAGCCAGGCCACATTGCACTTCATTGCGGTCTTGATCCTAGTGGTTCCAACAGCGTGGGTTGTCTTAAGTACAAAGCTGGAGGGGATGAGCAAGAGCGAGCCAGATGTAAAGATAGAGCTGTTGAATGTTCTGATATCTCTGTATCAAAAATCGGAAGAAAATCGAGCAGTCTTACCCTAAGAGGATATGTGGAGCGCATACTGACTGTAGATACGGGCGCATCTCATTACTTGACCCGATCTGATTTCGTCAACAGGAGAGTAACGCCATTACCTGGAGCAAGATTGCGTACGGTCACTGGCGAGTATAACCAAGTCCAGGGAGAAGTGACATGTGAAGTCTTAATCGGAAAGGTCACGGTTCTACACAAATTCGTTGTGGCAGAGATTGTTGATGAAATCATATTGGGAGTGGACTTGTTAGTTGACCATGGCTTCAGGATAGACATGCAAAGGATTATGCGCTATAGCAACAAGGATGTGCCACTTAATTTCAGTTTGGAGAAAGGGTTCAGCAGTAAGCGAGTGCTGGTGGAGGAGATTCGACAAAGACCACAAAAGTCAAAGGCAGTAGATCGGGCAAAGGTTGATGGAACGAATGGGCTAAGCAAATCAAAATCGAAGGTACCTGCGAGGAAAACATGGGCATTAATAAACCCTAATGAACGCACTAAAGCCAACGAAAGAATTTACTAGAAAGAATGAAAGGGTGGTTTCAAGCCAGGACGCAGTATTGTTGTGAAACATCAAAACGATACTGATTATGCAAAGTCAATCGGTCAAGCTCAACCTCCTCAAAGTAGTCCAGTGGCCAAGCAACAGAGTGCGAGACAACGAACCAGGCTAATGAGTAGTAAGATGAAACACAGGTACGACGACAACAATTCTGAAGGTTTATTGGAGGGAGATTTGGTACTGTTATACAACCCTCACCGGCGGAAACGCGTTTCATCAAAATTTTGGTGCAGTTGGGAAGGCCCGTAGAAAGTTGTGAAGAGGATCAGTGATGCCCTCTACCGCAAACAAACAATTAGGAAACCACGAAATAGAAGGGTGGTTCCTTTGGAGAGGCTAGCAGCGGTTGGATCGAGAGATTTGTCTGATCGGGACGATTAGACTTAGGTGGAGGGCAGTGTGACGAATATTAGCATCACTAAGCTGCTACTAAATAAATGCACAACAACAATAAAGCAGCCACTCTTATGTAGAAGACGACGAAAAGATATCTCACACACACAAATATGTAGCCATCAGCCGAAGTACCTCCTAAAATACACACGCATATGGCTAGTAGAAAAGTATAAACTACAAATATAACTGTATATAGCTGGTAACCAAGCAGGAGGTACAATTGTTCTCGAATATATTTTCGCGAAATGTCTAGACCTTTGGAGAAATATGCGGACGAAGCAACAGAGAGTATAAAAGCAACGCAAGCTGAGTAAAAACGAATCAGTTTGACTTAAGCACGCTATCAGTTGCGAAGTGAAGTAGTTAGTCTAATAAAGACCATTTTCCAATACAGAATATTGGAGTGATTTATTTAACAGCTTAGCGATTCATACGTGATCATAATGTTCCAAATAAACGGAATTTCCCAAAATTCGTTACAATATGTATGTTTGCATAAAACAACCTATTGTGCACTACCGCTAAAACAGCTGACTTTGTCAACATATGTTTGTACATAATTAGTTACATCTACTGTTTGTGCTACCTTAAATCAGGCAATATTTCTGCACAAATGAAAGGTGCTCTTTGTACAATAGATGCATAGAATAATGATATGATAAGCTATATAAAGGTAAATACTAACAGCAATTTTTTGCCATTCGTCTTATGTCATGGTGCAAACCACATAACAAAATAAATTTCATACCTATGTATATCGTACAATTTCTTTATTGAAATAATAACACGGGTAATAAAAAAAGCTTATTATCTTAAATACATTGGTGACCCCGACGTGATCGCGGAATCGGTTCAAATTCAAAAATTTATTATTTTCGAACACCGTGTTGAATCGTCAAATAAAAAAATTAAAATTTTTGTAAATGGCACCAGCCAAGAAACACATTGAAGCCCAGAAATAGCCGGAGTCACTAATCCATCAAAATAACCAGATCAACAACTCACTCATCTTTGAGACTCTACATGAATTCGACGAAGCTGCAGTAGAGGTACGCATCGAGCAAGTGGATCGCCTAGAGAAGCGGTTCGATGCTACTCATGCGCAAATGGACGACAGCGACGCTGATGACATTTTTACTACATTTACAAACCATTATATTGAGGTAAAAACGAAGTTGACTCGACAGATGCACACATTCCGAACTACAGAAGCTCACAGCTCTACGTCGCGGGTATCTGCTGGAGATCAGCCGTCGTTCATCGTTACTCAACCTAAGCAAAAGCTACCCATTCTGCAAATATCCAAATTTAGCGGTAACTTTGTAGATTGGCCAGATTTCTTTTCGATGTTCAAGACCGTTGTGCATCAAGACACAGATTTAACAAGAATATAAAAATTTCAGCATCTTCGATGCAGCGTTAGACACAATTCGATCCTTGGAAATATCATAGCAAAATTATGATAAAGCTATTGTTTTGTTAAAATCTAGGTTGAACAATAAAAGCTTAAATTTCCAACACATACCCAGGACATTGTGCAGCTCAAAAAGGTAGAGGGTAATAAGGTTGCCAAACTTCATGAAATTAGCGATACGATGAATGCTCATTTACATGCCTTACAAACCATGGGAACAAAGGAACAGAAAGCAGGTTGGCTTTTGACTCAACTCGCTGCACAGAATTTGGACATCAGATATCGATCTAAGTGGGAGGAAGAACCACCTGCAAACGAAATACCAACGTGGAACTCAATGGCAAAATTTTTGGAACAGCGTTGTCAACGTCTCGAAAACGCTTTTGCATTACCAGATCAGCAGGTAGGAAAGAAATTGTCCTATGACAATAACAATAAAAAGGTTCTATTGACGTCCACTGTAGCTGACTGCACTTTATGCCGCTCTAGCGAACATATAATTGCAAGATGCCAACAATTTGTAGGTCTTTCCCCATTAATGCGCTACAGAGAAGTGAAAAAAACTACAACTTTGTCTCAATTACCTCAAAGGAGGTCATTTTATCAAGGAGTGCAATTCTGGTCACTGTAGACATTGCTCGTCGAAGCATCATAGTTTGCTTCATCAAGGTACTACTTCATTTGAGAATTCGTCTCAAGCACCTAAGCCACTATCACCTGCACATATGACAACTACACCGATCACCCCTGTTAAGTCCCATTTTTCATCTTATCTTTCGTTCCTCCATCTTCTGCACTTGTTAGTTCTTTAACAGAATCTGGTGTTGCTGACAGAGACTTCATTCTCCTTGCAACCGCTGTAATATACCTAAAGGGTAGCACTGGCTCTCTAATTCCTTGTCGATCTCTATTAGATTCTGCGTCACAGCTCAATTTCGTAACCAATCGGCTAATTAATCACTTGCAAATCAAGAAAATTAAATCATCGTAGTTCATTTCTGGTACTGAAAAAATTTATTTCGTCGGTAACCATATAATTGAATTAGAGCTGCATTCTCGCATTACTGATTACGCAGCAAAATTGACAGCAGTCGTCACATCTACTATAACATATGTACAACCAAGTCGTTCATCCAAAAATGTTGATTGAAACATACCTTCCAATATATGCCTTACCGACTTTGGTCAGATAAAGCTAGCTGAAAGTTTACCAGTTTTATAAAACACCAAATTAGGCTGGATTGCGTCAGGCGCAACCACATACAAAGCTTCCAAACAATCATGCTTGGAAGCCATCGACATGGCTCTCGAAAATGATACAAATATTGAGTTAAATAAACTAGTTGAAGGCTTTTGGACTTTAGAGAATTACAGCAGAGTAAGAATATGTGAAGAGTATTTTCTTTTCGCTTACTGTTAAGT
>JARSSU010015757.1:0-40692 GCA_029619165.1 Eurosta solidaginis | reverse complement strand
TGTTTAGGTGGGTACAGTTAGTCGAGAGTGATATATGTGCACAGATTATCTCTGAGGGGGGGGGGGGGGCCTGGATCCCCGACGAGTCTTCTTGAATTAATAAAAAAATAAAAAATTAGTATATATAAAATAATGGTTATAAAGAACAAATGGATGATCGTCTCGAAAAAATTTTTCTTGTGTCGGCATGAAAATTTTTTTGCTGAAAATTACGGAATATTACGTGATAGTTCAGAAAACCAAAAATAGGTAAATAATTGTCTAGCGTACTAACATTTTTTTTGAGTAAATAGCTGAAATTAATAGTTAGAAAATATAGCTTCAAAAAAAGTTTTTTTCAGAATAAAAAAAGTTAATAATAGATGTGTCAAGAGCTGAAAAAATGGCATTTTTTAAAAGCAGTTAAAATATAAATAAATATAATTACTTTTAATAACGGAATGAAAAAATTTAAAGTTATAATATTTTTTCTTTTAGTAAAATTGTAAAAAAAATTGATATTGAATTATTGACTTTAATCGGAATAGTAGAAATTATTGTAAAAAATATATGGTTTATGTTGTTTTGAGGTTTAAAAAATAAAATTGTGAACGGATATCTAGAAAAACAATCAAAAAAGAATCTGGCGCAGATATTAATGATGATTATCTTAGGCAAAATCATTATATTTTATATGTGAGACTTTTTAAGTGATAACAATTGAATATAATGTAACGGGAGCTGAACAAACTAAAATATAAAAAAATTTTAAATGTAGAGACTGTATAAGAATTTCTAAAATTTGCCATCATGTTGTGTCCAGAATACTAAATTGTCGGACTAAAGCGGAAAAAAGTACAAAATTAGTAGAAGAAAATTTGCTGCTAAAAATAAACTTCTAGACCGTTAAAGAGAATGAACACTGACAAAAATTGTATATATTTTTTATATAAATGTAATTAACAAGCTAATACATAAAAGAGTTGGAATATGCAAAAAGTAGACACTTATCTGTAAAGAATAATCTTGGCTAAAATGATTGACATATTTTTGTGAAATGTACAAATTATTGGAAGAAAAGAAATCAAAAAGTTAAAAATAGCGATGAGGAAGTAGGTATAGTCGTAGCATAGATAATTATACCTATGAAACTTTAAAAAAGATGAAGAAAAATCTGCCGCATTACTGAAAAAATATATATATATAGATTTTCTAAATACAAAAGTGGGTTGAAGCTGGAGAAAAATATCATGAATAAAACGCCTACTAGGTTTAACTGTTTCTACGTCATCGTGCTTTTCCGCTACGACAGAAATGTCAAACACTGTACATACATATTTAGTCTTTGACTTCTCACACAGAAACAAATTTAAATATTTAACTTTGCTGATCGGATTTCCGTTTCTTGTTCTGAGACTGATTTTTAGAATTTTATAAATGTCGCATATACTTAAGCAAATAAAAATCATGGCCGACTCCAAGAGAGAACGGTTATGATCTGTTAAGTGTTGCATATTATGTAGAAATGAAGAAAATGTAGTGTAGATAAATAAAAAACACAAATATTTAGAATAAAAGTCCTGTAGTTTTCCCCAAAGATATAATCAACAACAATGTGTCCGAATACATAGAGTGTGGGTGCTCGAGGTTTCGCAGCACCTAGACGTGATATTCAGATCAAAGGCACAAAAGAATTTAAAATAAGTCTGCTATCAAAAGAAAATAAATAAAATCATGGGATAGATATGAATGAATTAATCCTTTTAATAAAAAAAAATGAAAAACACATATTTTATTGCAAAAAGTACATCGCTAAACAAAAACTGGCAAAATTACATTATATATATATATATGGGTATTCCATCCCATTTCGACCAATTTGGACGACCCCTTTAGAATTGGCTGAAGTTTTCTTCTTTTTAGCTTACGAAAGACGTTTTTCAGATTTTTCAAATTTTTCATCCAACTCAAAAAAAGTTAGGAATTTACAGTTTTTGTTTTCAAAATGCTATAACTTTTTCAAAAATTGACCGTTTTGGATCTGATTTTTCGAAATTTCGCCATCTCTCATAAAAAAACTTCAGATCAATTCTGCACTCATCTCCAGACTATCGCTATGATGGCACGATAATATATTAATTGACATTACAACATGTATTTTTCCGAGAAAAGTACATTTAAAACAAATTCAGATCCCAAACGGTCAGAAATTGTTTGAAAAAGTTATAGCATTTTGAAAAAACACCGTAATTCATAACTTTTTTGAGTTGGATGAAAAAATTAGAAAAAATCTCTGAAAAACGTCTTTCCTAAGCTAGAAAAAGAGAAAAACTTTCAGCCAATTCTAAAGGGGTCAGGTTCAAAATGGTCGAAATGGGATGGATACGCCTATATATATTCTGTCAAAGTAAAAAATTATACATCAGGACAAAAAAAAATAGGTTAAATTAAATATCCGCAATAATTGATAACAAAAAAAATTTACTTAATAAATTTGAGTGGGAATTTTTTAAAATTGCAAAAATGTTGGGAGAATTGAAAACTTTTCAATATTATAACCTTTATTATTCATTGAAAAAGTCATATCGTACGAAATATCAAAAATGTAATAAATAGGGAAAATTTTCAAATTTTGAAAAGAATTAAATTGAAATATTTTTTAGGATTATAATAAAAGAGGCTTACAAAAAAGTTAGAGAGTATATAAAAAATAATAAATGCAAGCGCGATATACCTCGCAGAAGAGAATCTACGCCGAACTCTCTTCCAATTTGCGTCGTGCTCCTTTTAATTTTTCCTACAGATTAGCTGAACGGGACATAAATGTTCTATGGCGACTCCGCACGGCATCTGAAAGGCAGATGAGTTGTCACCGAGAAGAATTAGTACACTCGGAGTGTTTGCCAGATCACTGCCGAGGGGCGACACCGCTTAGAAAAACTTGTTTCTAAATTTTTGATGTTGTTCTGCCGGGAATTATACTTAGGTTCTTCGGGTGTGATAGGTGGAGTACGCTACCACGGCGGCCGCCGTGGTGATGACTAATTTGATGGTGAAAATGACGAGGACCATAAAACAACTTGAGATGCAAAATTCAAGCAAAGCTTATAGAAGATATGGAACGGGATCCTCTGCCAAATCGTACATGCTGCTAGCGCAGTATTCACTTTAAATTAATGACTAAACATAAAAATTAAAGCCTATCAAAATATAAATAACATTCTCTCTAAAAAAAAATAACAATTTTGCACAGTTTTAGTAAACTTTTGTGACAGTTATTCGTTGCCACGCTGTAATTACGGATTAATAAAAAAAATATTAAAAAGTGCAACTTCTATTTTTTTTCTCTTATTTTATACTTCTGTCTCTTTAAATCTCTACAAAGTTTGTTAAATAGAGTGGCGTGATGATATTATTTTCGCAGAAGTTTTTATCATCATTCCCCTTGACTTTGGTTTTTATGCCTTAATTTCTCGCTGCATTCACTTAACACGTTCGCAGTTTACTTAAATCCTTTTATCATCTCGTTGCTTAAGCAAAGTTAACTTATATTTTGCTTTACATTTTTATACATATATACATACATACATATTTAAGTATGTGCTTATGTATGTATGTAGATGATATGCTTTCTTAGAGTATTTTTTCCAAAGAGCCACTTCTGCATTGACAATTTTACACAACTCTTTCATTCGCGAGGAATTAAAATTTGTGTTAACCTTGTTTTTCTTTTCACAATTATTCTTCTCCATCTTCTTCTTCCGCTTGCCACGAGTGCTAATGCCAAACAATTTGAGTAACACTCTCAAGTGTGTTTGTCCATTTGAGAATTCATAACGGCGAAGAAAATTGTTCAGCTTATTAGCCGGCATGAAAAGTTTCTTTCAAGTGTTTGACATTGTGCAACAGTGCAACTTTGGAATTACATAAGTCACAAATCAAAATGAGCAAGATAAATTTCAGTACAAGGAAGGAAATTAATAATTTTTTTTGTGACAGAGAAAAAAATGTCTTGCGGTATGCAGTTTGCAGAAACAATAAATATTAAAATATTAAAAAAAAATATGAAGGGAAAATCAGACAAAGTAAAAATTGCTAAATACGACTTTGATATTAGCGGCCTGAACACCTACGCCGTAAGATCTGCTTGCTCCAAATTGGAAAAAGAAGCGGAACAGATGGCTATGATAGTGAAAGCGGACAAAATGATGTACCTGCTGTCACGCCAATGTTGGTAGCCATAGTTTGCAAAGTTCGTTTCACTCTTGCCAATAAATGCTACTTTGGACTAGGTAGGTAATTAAAAAGTGAAGTCCTCTCTCGGCAAACAAAAGACATGCTCTACAAAACACTTATCTGCCACATGGTGCAGAAGCATGGACGTTCGAGAGAAAAGTTCTACGAAAGATTTACGGACTCTATGCGTAGGCGACGGTAAATACCCAATAAGATAAAATGATGAGCTGTACGAGCTTCACGCAGCAGATATCAACGTAGTCCAGTGAAATGAAACGCAGTGCAATGAAAGATGGGCGCTCCGGTAAGAAAGTATTTTTACCGGAACCCGCCTATAGAAGCAGAGCAAGAGGACGGCCCCACTCGCTGGAAGAACCAGGTGAAAAAACGATTGAAATTCCTTGGTGTGTCCAATTGGCGCGAACTAACCCAGCGAGGAATCGACTGGCGCGCTATATTGGACGGCCAAAATAGTTCGAACGCTTAAGCGCCTATAAAGTTAGTAAGTATGAATAGCTTGCAAAATTGTTGGTAGTAAGAAAACGTTAATACTAGTTTTTTTAATATTAAAATGCAAATTTACTTAAATTTTTTTTTGTTCAGTTCACACGAATTTTGTCAGTTGTCTTTTTCGCTGGTTGGGATGGAAAATGCCTAATGCATCATAATTGCTGCCACCCAAGCCGGAACTGTTTCTGCATTACCTCAGGTGACCTACCATATTTACTGTTTTTTAAGAGCCTCGTGTTTCTCCTACGGTCAGGTCCCGCTTTTGTGCTCTGAGACTAAGTAGTTTATACGAAGTTGGTGATTACTTCACACTCTTCTATGCACATCAGCATTTTTTCTGTAACCTTATCGGCCTTTATTTGGGATAACTCTTTCTCGAGCATTTCCAAATTCTAGCAATAATGTTTTTTGTTTGCGTGAGTTTAGCCACTCATTGTTTCTGACGTTCTAGAGGTTAGAACTGGGAATTAATCCCTATGCTGCTGCGCCCACTTTCGTGGTCCGTCGAACCTCTGAGGTTTGATATATAAGGATCACTGAGATAGGTCCTGATAACGTTAAAAATTTAGCATGGGATTTGCAATCGATTCTCTTTGGAGGCCAGCATGTCTGCCCTTTTCGCGCTAGTTGAAATCGTTTCATACGTCTAAAGAGAACAACTGGCTTGTATATGTCATCACCTCTCTTTGCATTTGCTCAATTTCTATTCACCCTATTTTTATTGTTGTAGCGGGAGGTTTTGGGGAGTGTTATCAATGTTGACGGTCGCTTGACGAACATAGATCTGGTACGTTTCAGTAACAAGCACCATTTTGGTATTAGTCCGACCATCTCGGGAACGATTTATATAACAATATTGAATCTTCCGGGCCAAACCGCCCCTGCATTTTCCACCATTTTAATGAGGAATTTGGGTCGCTGTGAATTACGCTTATCAACACTTTGAATCTATTTGATTTACTCTTCAGTAGTAGTAGTGATGAGGTTTCATATTAACGGTTATGGAAACGGTGATCGTTGTGTTCACAGCTATGGTTACAGCTGTAGTTCTTTAGGCTACGACTTCGGAAACATATCGTTTATTATTATTCTTATGGTGACGATTTATGTTCCGCTTTCGGTAACGGTTATGGTACGATGTCTACTGTTCTAATCATTTCTGATTTAGTAAGGAGAGATAGAGGTTATGTTATGGTTACGGCTATGGTTACCTGTTATAGACACTATTTATATTACGGTTCGGTATGGGACGGTTTTATAACAGAGTTACCGCAATAGCGACGGTTAATATTATGGTTACGGTTATCGTGTAGGTTTTTTACGTTCTACAGTTTGCGGTTATAATATCGTTTCGGCTATCGGCATGATTAATGTTATGGTTTAGGTATTGAGAAAGAAACCGTTTTATGGTTGAGAGCATTTGTCATTGCGCTGCAGCCTTCGGGTGTTGGTTTCAATTGTTTTTATTTATTTATTTATTTATTTAAATTAAGTCTACAGTACATGATACCTTACAGACTAGAATAATGAAAAATAATCTCGCGCAAATGAGAAGAAGTATGTATTGTAATTGATTGTAATATCTCATAGACAAACTGAATTTAAATTCTTACAAAATCCGATTTTAATAGTGCAAAATCAAGTTTAGTTGATTAAGAGAACAGGGCATTTAATTTATTAGTACATGAGCAATAGACGCATTTCTAGCATATGTTGTTCTAAAGTTTTCCAAATAAAAAGGGTAGAACTTGCGAAGATTTCTCTGAGGAATATTAAAAACTAATCGCTCAAGTAACATTGGCAATCAATAATGCCAAAAATGTTTGAAAGCAAAGGAACGCGAGGGAAATTCCTTCGTTCCATCGAATCAAATTAATTAGCATACGACGAGAATCGTAAGGCGGGACAGGCTCCTCAAACCTTAGAGGACGTAGAGCATATTTTAGAAAGACCTTTTGAACTCGTCAATTCTACTTATCGAGAGTTGATCATATGGTCTCCAAATGAAAACAGCATACTCTAAGTGTGATCGAACAAGAGAGGTAAATGTTGCTTGAAACGTATAGGGATCAGAAAACTCCGTAGTTGCGACGAATGAAGCCGAGAACGGAGCCGATTTGAGAGTATACAGTTGTGTGGCCAGTAACTCACTCCAAAGTCCTTAAACTCTGTGCGTTTTGCAGCACATCATTAGCAATCCGGTACGATGTATCGAGGATGCTTAGACGAATGTCAAATGAAAACATTTCTTATGTTAAGGGAGAGGCGTGACTTCTCTCTCTATGAAGATTATCCAAATCCGTCTGCAGATGAAAGGGCATCTGATGTGTCGCGAACATTCGAAAAAATTTTAAATCGTCAGCATAGAACAAAAATTTTGAGTGCGGAAAGCATTCACTAATGTCATTAATAAAAATTATAAAAGGAGCGGACCTAGAATGCTTCCATGAGGAACGCCTGAAGTGGCAACAAAAGGGTTTCGAGAGTGCACCATCAATGGTAACTACGCAACTTCTGCCGGTTAGGTATGATTTGAGCCATAATAAAAAAGATGAGTGGATCCAAGACATACCAATTTATGTAATAGAATCGTATGAGATACTTTATCAACGCCTTTCAAAAATCCGTGTAGATGCAATCACCTGGAGTCCTGATTTTGCCGATGCGAATTTAGAAATACAGAATTCGTAAAGACAGCAAGTTAGAGGTCGTTGAACGACCTGCACAAATCCATGTTGATTGGGATTTATCATAGCCTTGACAGTAAAATATATTTTTCTTTAGCAATCCATTCAAGCAACTTCGAGATGCTTGAGAGTTTGAATATTGGCCTATAGTTCCGAACGTCACTTTTTCCCCCCACTTTTGAAAAGAGGTGTGGTTATTGCTAGTTTCCAATCGTTCAGAAACGTCCCTGAAGAGAACGGATTTATTAAATATAATCTCCAATGGAGTAGCTAATGCTGGACAGTTTTTGAGAAACATTGCTGACAGTCCATCACAATCTGTCTGAGAAGAAGACTTGAGAGAAACTAAACCCTTCGTAATATCAGTAACGGTAATTTGAAGCGACACCGACATAAGAAATGACGGAATACTCGCCAGAGAAAATCAGGTGACTCTCCAACATCAGACACGTAATTTGACTTAAAAAGTCAGCAAACAGATTGCTGCTTCATAAGGGGTAAGTAGCGAAGTTATTATCGTACTCAACCGACGTGGGAATGCATGAGGCCGCCTTTTTACATTTCACGAAGTTCCAAAATTTCTTCGGATTAGATTTAATATTTCTCTCCGTACTACTTAAATAGTTTTTGTATACGCTTGTTATTCAGAGACTTGAATTTCTTCTGAAAATGGCGTTATTTAACAAAATATGCTGACGATGCGAAATGCCTTATATTTCTTAAGAAACTTGTTTTGAGGTTTTTTAATCGTTTCAGGGCGTGTTATCCCATGGTGATTGGAGGAATAATTCGAAAATTAAAATTATTTAAACAATCATGCTTTTGGGGTTCAAAAACGGATTGCTTGCTATTACAAATAGTTCTTGTTACGATTTCGGTTTCAGTTAAGAAAATTAAAACGTTTAAAAGGTTTGAGTTTTGTCAACGGCGATAAGACTAAAATATGTCCAAGTGCGTACTGTTTCAGGTTTTAAAAAATTAAATTACTCTCAAAATATTAAGTTTCTGTCGAACAGCTCCATACTTCATCCATGCAGCCCCATTCAATATGCAACTCAAGTACCGCTTAAAAGTTAAAATACTTCTAAAATTATGAATGCTTGACATTTTCTCATAACTTAAGTGCTGATGCACTCCGAACAAAGCATTGTCTTGCAAAGTTATTAGCGAGATATCTAGTACGTATGTATGTATGTATGAATGTATGCGACAGTTTACAAGCTTCATTTGCCAAATAACCACAAAAGCAAAAATTTGTGGAATGAAATTATAAACAATTTATGAGCATCACTCGAATATGCGACGGAAAATATTCCAACTTCAAAGTACATCTTAAAGATTGCGTTCAAAATTTGACTAAACGTGATCATACATCAATTGCAGTCAAAAGTTTGACAACCCAATTAAAGCTCACGTACAAGAGTGAAGTGTACAGCATTTTTCTTGATTCATAAATAATGACGAAAATTAAGTTTAATTCAAGTGTAACATAAGTTGACAGTTATGTGAAATTTTTGATATCGATCATGAGTTTCTTAAGGTTGATGTCCTGGTTTGATTTTGGAGTTTGTGGATATAGAAAAATTTAAAAATTAGCTTTATATCTAAAGCTTAATATATCTTTTTCTTCTGTACGTGTGTTTGTGACTGAACTTCTCCCAAGCATCTGCATCGATTTTGATGAAATTGTGTGGGTGTGTTCAAGGGGGTTGATGACACTTTGGATTCATATTCGATCTGTTTTTAAGTCTTTCTTATTTGAAAAAACTATTGCGATAAATCTTATTCAGGAAAAGAGAAGAAGAGAGGACATAAGTAAGGTGAAGATAATGTAGAGAAAAGAAAGTGGGAGTAAGAAGTGAAGATAAAACTATTGAAAATGCCAGAGAAAACTATGAAGGAATGCAATCCAGACAATGGACAGAGATGAAGTAAAATAAATATTGATTGAGGGAGAGGTTGGCAAGTAAGAGCAAAAGAAAATAAATCTGGAAAGCGAACGGGCACGATGCGGAGAAGAGAGAGGGATCAAATATTGAGAGGAGGAGGGGGAGGCAAGAAGATTAAACATTTCTGTTTGCAGAAGCCTCAATATGACAAACACTCTGTCTACTAAGAGAATTCCATTTTGTTTACATCGCAGAGAGGAATATTGTCATGCAGGAGAGCTTCTCACCTATGTAAATATATTTTATATATAAAAATATTTGCGAATTTAGAAATTACATCTGTGTTAGTTCTACACAGTTTTGTAGACCTTTATAAAATTAAGGATATTGAATTCGGTTGACCTGGTGAAGCAGGTATTCAGTATTTGTTATAGAAATTCCTTATATTGGGAATGTAAGAGAGAGGGGCAGAGGGAGTGAGTCTAAGAGTGAAAGTGGATTTAGAAGTTTGAGTAGGAATAGGAGTGCGAGTTGAAGTGAGATTTGGATTGGGAATGTATGGAAGAGTGTGAGTGGGAATAGGAGTATAGGCGAGAATTGGTCTGGAAGCGGCAGGGAGATAAACGAAATAACGAATGGACAGTAATAAGAGGAAAATGGAAAATAAAGTAGAAAAGAATGGAGTAGTGAGAGAGGTAAAGACATATAAAAATAATTTCAAATATCGCTAATTACAAAACTACACAGTGTGTTTCGCACGTGGGTAGTACACACGGCAATGGTTCTAAGGACAAGTTTTCTAGAACTGGGGTGCGAGTCTGGTTCCCACAGACATGCCCTTTCAAAGCTTGTGGATTTTTGTCTATTCAGCGAAAGAAGAACGAAAAAAAGGGGTGAGGGAAAGAAACATGAGAAACTTAAACCGAAACTGAACGATGTGTTACCATTTGTTGTTGGAGTGTTAAGGAATTGTTATCTACAGGTTAAGGGAATGTTATCCAACGTTATCGAATAATTTTCGTGGACGGGTTATCAAGGAGTTATCCCTTTGATTATGATTGATTAATGAAAATTATCGAAAAGTTAACGAAAATGAATATATTTTGTGAAAAGACATACGTTTGTTATCGAAATGCTATCGATTTGTTAGGAGAGACAAAGAAAAACGAAAAAGTGGGGAGTGTAATCAGTTTTCTTACAGATAGCAACCTATTGACTGCGCATCGGCTTGTAATCGATCTCAATTAGTTAGGACTTTCCTATGTCTCGCAGTTTTCATGTAGTATTTTATGACCGCACAAAAACTTTTACATAAAACTCTCTTCGACCTGTTGGTTTCCCGTTTATAAATCCTGAACATATCCGTAAATTCGTCCCAGTACTGCTCGCTTTCCGCAACTTTTGCCAGCGTTAAAGTCTCCCTTACCTTCCCTCTAAGAATTCTCAACTCCTTACTCCAACATGGTGACTTTGTTTTTTCATTGAATCTTATGAGAAGACAGGCTCTTTTATAAATTTTATAAATAATTTCCGCCTTTGATAAACGGTTGATGAACTCCTTCAGCGGTTGTTGTTGTTGTTGTTGTAGCGATATGGTTGCTCCCCGAAGGCTTTGGGGAGTGTTATCGATGTGATGGTCCTTTGCCGTATACAGATCCGGTGCGCTCCGGTAAACACAGCCCTACCATCTCGGGAACGATTTATATGGCCACATTAAACCTTCAGGCCAATGCCTCCCTTCCCACCCCAAGTTCCATGAGGAGCTTGGGGTCATCAGAGCCTCGTCTGTTAGTGAAACAGGATTCTCCGCGGATAGGTGAGGTGACAACTGGGTTTCGAGAATCTGTATTTTGCGCTGGCAACCTGAAGGATTGTACTACACAGCCCTTTGAATCTGGTATTTTAGCGCCTCTTACGACAGGCATACCTACCGCGGCTATATTCTGATCACCTAACCCGCTGAGGGAACTCCTTCAGTTGACTACCTCCTTCAGCTCTTCCACGGTAGCAGCCTCATTAGGTTGTCTAAGTCTTCCTACTAAAGACTTCTGAAATTCGTATAAGTCTTTTGTCAAGGTTTTCCGCTTTGAACCTCTTTTAGCTGATGTGTGCATGATGTGCCAACAGATATCATGCACAAATATGGTGGTTTCCTTACCATAACCATAGCTCTAGCCCTGCTTTTCTTTTTTGAGTAATGAACGGTGAGTCCGCGTTTGATGGGTATTTTAGTCTTTCCACCAGATTGGAGCGCGGGCTCCTGTATCAGAGCTACATTCAGCAAACCATCCTCAAGAGTCAGAGGAGCTCGCTGGAAGTCAAGTACAGTTATGGAGGTTTATCTGTAAGGCTTGCAGGGCTGTTGAGCTGTTTGCACGTCTCCAAGTTTTCTTCTAATGAGTTCACACTGTGGCTTCTACCACGCCTCCTCGTAGCGTCGTATGTTATTTGCAAGACTCCCAGCCATTTTTTGCCACTTCGCCTTCGTTATTTGTCGCTACTTTAAGGTGCTTTTCCACTGTTTTTAGCAGGGGTTATTGTTCGGCTTCACTGTTGACGGATGTAAAATCGAGACTGTGGACTGAGGATTTCGTCTATTTGGAAGCCAGCATTAACAACAAAAGCAATGTCAGCGTTAGAAATAAAACGAAAAATAATTCTTGCCAACAAGCGCTACGTTGTACTGAGTAGCAATTTAAAATTAAAGTCCTCTCCCGACGAAAAAAAATCCCGCTTAAGAAGGCGCTCATCTTACCTGTTCTGATGTATTGCTTGGAATCATGGACGATGCCGAGAGAAGATAAGATGGCTCTTGGAGGGTTCGAGAGAAAAGTTCTCCGGAAGATTTATGGTCTTTATTTCAGTCGACACCGCAGTTTGGAGTCAGAGCACAGATGAAGTCCTCAACTGAGTTCGGAGAGGCTGGTGGAGGAAAACTGACCTTCACATGCCAGGTCTCATGCCACCGCGAGGATGTTTTTACTCTCTTCTACTTAAAAGGTTACAAACTGTGGTCGTTTTTGGCATTCTAATGTTACACTATACATATATTGGTATTGTTTTCCGTCCGCCCTTGCTAAAAACCTGGTTCGAGCTACAACGGTATAGATGTTGTGCCATATTCAGTTCCATAGTGGAAAAATGACTATGAAGATGACATGCTGTCAAAACCGGTTTGCTTTCAAACCAAGTTTGTTAAGTGATGAAAGAAAATCTTGGCAGTACTCCTAATTACGTCATTTCCTTTCTAGATATGAAATTAAATCTAAAACACACCAAAATTTTTTAAGGCCTATTAATTTTCCACAAGTTTTACACAGAAACATATTTTTCATAAAAATGCCAAAAAAACTAAATCTCTCTCGCAAAATTAATCGCTTAAATAAGAAACGCAAAAATAACAGACATTTTTTACATCAATAAATTTCAATCAAATGCAATGCGAAAAAATGAAGTCATAATAAATATTCATTCAAATTTACATAAATACATATATATGTGTATGTATTTGCGTATGTATATATGTTATATACGAATTTTTAAACAAGTTAATTTAAAAAATTGTTACAATTAAATGAATTCGCATAAAAAACTTTTGTATCGCACTCAATAAAAAAAAACAAAGAGAGCAAATTTGCTGTGATTATTTAATTAATTTTTTTAATTTATATTTATGCTTTTCTAAAAGTAGGTCACCCATGCGCCCCTCAACACCGCTGAGTGCACACTTGCTGTCATACACGTTAATTCGATGTGCAAATAAATTTTTATGTATGAATGTGTTTTCGTTTGAACATTTTTTTAAAATTCACAGAAACAATTACGAAGAAAATTCTTTATTTGATTGTAAAACATGTGTTTTATACATACATATGTAGATGTGTAACGATATAATTTTTTTCTTTTGTTCAGTGATTGCATATTTTGTATCTATGTAAGTCTGTAAAACACATACATGCATATGCATGTGCTTATGCACAGCTAGGGGAAGGGGGGTTGCGTATACGCAACATTGTTTAAGCTGTGGTCAAATTGGTAAATTCGCTTCTCGAAAAAAATTACCAAATACAGTTTAATGGTAAATGACTGGCAAATGTTTCGCAAATGGAAAGTTGTTATATATAGACAGAAAGGCATGTCATGAGAAAGAGCATACTGTGAAAATGAAATTTCACTTTAAATGCTAGTACAATGTGGAAAAAAGGAATGGCAAATTGAAATAGCAAAATCAAGAGCGTGTGCTAGTTATGTCGAAGGAAATATGTTTTCTTTTTTTTCTAAATTAGTGAAACTATATTGAAGGAATTGAATGCGATATATTTTGCAAATTGATCATATTTTGAACAGGCGATTTCAAGTGAAATAACGCCACTAAGTGGTCAGTGCAAGATCGTTACTAGATTTAGAATTAAAGACGAAGTTCCGGACCATAGGGAAGCAGGAAGGGAATAGTCTCTGCAACTATTCGTACAAGCTATCTAATATTTGATGAAATCAGTTGTGCTGTGGTAACGTACTATGTCTAGCACACCCAAGGTCCTGGGTTCAACTTCCGGTCAAAGGAACATCAAAATTTAGAAACAAGATTTTTTCAATTAGAAAAAAGTTTTTCTAAGCAGGGTCGCCTTCGGAAGTAATAGAATAAAACAAAAGGAGAGTGAAGGGGAGAGAGGGAGAGGGGGTGAAAGGGAAAGAGAAAAGTAGAGGGAACAATAAAGAAACAATTAGAGAGATATAGAAGGAAAGATAAATAAATTGTAAAAGAAATATAAGGAGAAAAAATGATATATACAAAGCAAGAGAGCAGGAGAAAGGGGGAAAAAGAGGAAGATAATGAGAAGCAAAGTGTAAAGGGAAAGGGAACAAGAAAAGCAAAACAAAAGGATAAAGTGAAAAGAAAAACGAGAAATAACCAGAAAGAATATGTACATAGAAAAATAGAAAGAGATTACGAAAGGAGCAGAAAAAAGAAACGTCTAAAGAGAAAGGTAGAGACAGAGAGAGAGTGAGAGAGGGAGAGGGGGAAAGAGAAGGAAAGCTAAAGAAATAGGAAAAGAAATAAAAAGGGAAAAATGATATAGACAAAGAAAAAGCGAAGGGGAAAGGGGGAAAAAAGATAAGAGAAGGAAAAATATAAAGGGAAAGAGAAAAGAAAAGCAAAAAAAGGATAAAGTGAAAAGAAAAAACGAGAAAGAACTAGAAAAACGTATACATAGAAAAAGGTAAAGAGATGACGAAGGGGCAGAAAAGAAAGAAACATTTAAAGAGAGAAAGAGAGAGAGAGAGAGGGAGAGGGAGGGAGAGAGAAGGAAAGATAAAGAAATGGTAGGGGAAATACAAGGGGCAAAGATAAAGAAAATGATACGGACAAAGAAAAAGAGAAAGGGGATATATAAAAAGATAGATGGAAGGAAAAATATAAAGGAAAGAAAAAAAACACAAAAAAAAACAATGATAAAGTTAATCTTTTCCAGCAATATATGGCCCAAGTTTCCTTTGAGAAAACTCGCAGATGAGGCTCTGGCCCAATGAGTCTTATAGTTGCTGACTCTCTCGCCAGACTGTTCGGCAGCGCATTCTGCGTTGTATGTTCAACTCAGAACATAGACTCTCAGCCCAACATTGACTTCCGCTTGAAAGAAGCTCCGGTATTCTAACAGAGCAGCTGCTATTCTGGATCTGCATTCTGAGACACTGTCTCCAATCCCCTATGGTATTTTCGAGCCATTTGTGTACAAATACGTTCTTGTGTAGGTTATTGTTTGTTTTCTGGTCTAGCTACATTTTATGTTTTACTTGACTTCCAATTCTACTTTATATCTTTTTTGAATGACTACCGGCCTGAGAATATCATACCTCGAAAGTTGATAGATAAGAATCTTCGATTTCAGTTCCTCTATGTGGCGCTGGACCTTGTTTGCGATGTTCAGGAGGTTTGGGTTTGGCCGACTGCGGGTTTAAGTCAAGGATAGCGTCTAACGCTGTTGTGGGGCATGTGCGCATGACCTCACGTAAGTCTTTGAAGTTTTGACAGTGATTGTCAATCGAGTTGTTCTCAATTCCCAGGCTATCAATTCACAGGTTATAATGAGTCTTACTATTATGGTATGCATCATGTGAGGATATAGAAGCTGCAGCTTGATTGATTTTTCTGCTAGACATTTGAATATTATTATGTTTTTTCTGGCCCCAGTCATATGGGAGTCAGAGTGTTCTTAAAAAGGCGCTGGGTGTCAAAGATAACTGACCCCAAGTACTTTACTTCAATTCCATATTCCACTGCTACGGTATATAACGTATTTTTCATCCTTGATGAGTTGATGTTAAGTCTCACACTAGCGTCCAATTTCTTTGTCATGTTCAATACTCTTGGTTTGATGTTACATATCATGCTCTTGAATTTACTCTTTGCAATAATTACTATATCATGCGCGTAACCTTGGCATCTGATATCATAGCCTGACAGACTTTATAAAATTTATGCTCTCTACCCTTTTTCAATAGACTATTTGAAACAATACCTTGCCAATTCATGCGTTAAAGTTCACGAATTGTCCTATTTGAATTTCTACGCAAACTTTCCCCAACATAACAAATAATCCTTTCACTCAACCCATGCACATGCATAAAATTGTAAAACAAAATGAATATTTTCATGTAAAATTTTAGCCACACTTTAAAAAGTTCTTAATTTCAACTGCGTAGCTAAACATTTCCATTCATAACCACATCATTTGTGTGTGTGTTATCTTTGAAATATGTACTGCACTTTGGTCCAATTATTTGCTACTAACAGAGCTACTGAGGTGCAAATATTAGTAGTTTTAGAAGTTCATAAATAAATATATATACACACTAGGGTGGTTTTAAAAAATCCATGTCGGTTTTTTTTGGGGCACCCTAAATGTTTCATTTTGTTAGATTTTAAGATTGCAAAGTTTGAGCATAATTCGAAGATATTAGCCCGTGCCACTGCGGCGTCAAAGTTTTGAAAAGTTTTTGGCAGTTTGGCGATTTCAACGATCCATATCTCTGGAACGGCTAAAGCTATTTGCCGTGTCATAATCAAATTAAATACGATACTGTATATAATATCTTATATGCAATAAAAAATTTGCTTGGTTTGTTTACAGCCATTTGGCTCTTTACGGTGTTTGCATTACCGGGTTAAACAATGCTAGGGCAATAAGTTCAGGACTAAGATACCACAGGTGATTTATCATATTGTTAATTACTTTTGTCAGTGCTTCGTATTTCAATAGATTTTCAGTGAGGTCTAGGTGTGTTTTGTGCTAAACACGCTCTGGGGGCGTTAAACCAAGCTAAAAGTGGCCACAAATGGCAGGGGTGTTAACATCTTCCAAATGTGCCTAAACTTGAGCAATCTTAAAAGCTAACAAAATGAAACACTTTAGGGGGGCGCCTCCAACAAAATCTGACATTTTTTTTTACCCTATAAGGTAAAACCACCCTAATATGCACATCTTAAAGATAAACAAATTTCAGTTGTATGCCTTAAATGTCTATTGAGAAAAATTATCAAAATCGACACTAAACCAAAATTTAAAACTTAAATGAGGTATCTGAAGAACCTTAATTTTTTTTTACCCTATGAGATAAAACCACCCTAATACAAAATTGTTAACTAAATATGTATGAATTTTTTGAAACTACACCAGTTGGTTATGCAGTTGACCGCAAAAAAATGAAACTTTGAGCAACAAAAATCAATGTTCTATTATTATTACAAACTATTTTCCTTTCAACTTAACAGATTAAATCGTATAAACTTTTAGGTTTGTTGGCACAAATATGCCTTGAACAATCATTGTGTTAAAAGTATTCATATAAATTTATGTTTCTACATTTGCTATTCAAGTGCATATACACATATCTATATTTAAGTATGTAGCACACGTACATTTATAATCTAACTTATTCAATTCGCCATATTTAATAACAAATACATAATCAAAATACTTTGTTATCTCTTTTCATGACGTTTTGCTGCTGCTGCGTCTGCTGCTGCCATTTGCCACAAACGTAACGAACTCTCAACAATTCGATTTGCACCTGCCACATGATGCTTTTACCGATTCCCACAACCCGTATGGAACTTTTCAAACTTGTAATCGACTATATAAATGTGTGTGTTGTGTGTGTGTGCACCTGCACATTGGTATGCGTTCAGATATGGACCGCACTTTGAGGATGTGCAACGCGTGGGACAACCAACGAATTTGACGGTGCAAGCTGGTAGCAGCATACATTTGAATTGCAGAATATCGCTATTACAAGATAAGACTGTAAGTTGTTCAAGTAGAAATATTTATTAAGTATGAGCGTATATTTCAAAAAGAAAACAGAATTGTAGTAAAAGTAGATAAACTATGCATACTAACAGTGATTGTCTGTCAAAATGAGAAATTTTATTTTATGTACGGCGGCGAACACCCAAAGAGCAAATTTCATTAACTAATTTCTTCTATTTTTACTGTCATAAATCTTGTAACTAGAATTATGCAAATCAAACTCAATAACGTTTTCAAAAAAAAGTGGAAAATTCGAGAAATTTTTACAAAAATTATTATAAATTATTGACAGCTTTCAAAGCCCACGCGAACCTTACGAGACCTATAACTTGCCCTTTGTCTGACAAAATTGAGTGAGCTTCAAAACTGTATGCTAAAAAATAATTCAGAAAACTCTAAAAAAAAATTGTTTAAATTTTTAACGAAGTTTTGAGTTTTTAGAAAATATGTTTGACATTGGTTTGCATAATTTCAGTAATAAAGTCTATAAAATTTTTTTTTCATATTTTATTACTGAAAAAAGAAAAATGAATTCACAAAATTAAATAAAAATTGTCAAAGGTATTTTATGTTTTCGCTGCTTCTTAAAATGTTTGCTGGTGATGGGAATCCAATTGATATGTAAAAGTCATTAGACTCAGACAGTGTACATAAAACCGGTTCGAAGCAAGAAATTCTGTCAATTAGTAGAATAAGAATCCGCGAGTGCTGGGTTTGTAAAACTTTGCTCCCAATGAGAGCTATTACCACTGTGTCAGCGCCACGTTGAACGAACACTCCTCAAGGGTTACCAAAAGTTTTCCAAAACCCTACTTTACTATGCGGAAGGTTTCCTTGTAAGACCCATAGCATCACACTTCCGTCGCTACGGCTACGTCCTCATAAAGAAGCACCGTTTCTATAGAGCTTTCCCTTTTTGGCGTACGAGGGGATTGCTTCGATCCATACTTAGAAACTGTTTCAATACGATAATCATTTTATCGGCACAATCGGACTCTAAGCGCTGCCTTACTTTTTGGATTCCAAGAACGCCGTGGTCTTGTTGTCACTTCTTAAAAATAAAAGTAAAAGTAAAATAAAGGTTTAATTGAAAGAAAAATAAAAGTAAAAGCAAAAGCACAAAATAAATATAAAAGTAGAAATAAAAGTTAAAGTAAAAGTAAAGGTAAAAGTAAAATTAAAAGTAAAAGTATTATCTGTATTTCTGGTTTTTCTGTAATATCAGCAAAGTAAAAGTAAAGGTAAAAGTAAAAGTAAAAATAAAAGTAAAAAAAAATAAAATAAAAGTAAAAATAAAATTTAAAATTAAAGTATAAGTAAAAATATAACTAAGTAAAAATAAAGTTGAAATAAAAGTAAAGTAAAAATAAAAATAAAAGTAAAAATAAAAGTAAAACTAAAAGTTAAAAAAGTATAAGCAAAAATACAAGTAAAAGTAAAATTAAAAGTTGAAATAAAAGTAAAAGTAAAAATAAAAATAAAAATAAAATTAAAGTTAAAAAAAGTATAAGCAAAAATATAAGTACAAGTAAAAATAAAAGTAAAAGTGAAAGTATAATTAAAATTAACAGTAAAAGTAATAGTTAAAATAAAATTAAAAGTAAAAGTAATAATAAAAATAAAAGTAAAATTATTAGTAAAATTAAAAGTAAAAATAAAACTAAAATCGAAGTAGAAGTAAAGGTAAAAGTAATACGGAGCTAAATGCCACATTTGTGTGTTTCAGGGACTGCGATCACGTTTTGATAGGGACGGAATTGTATTTGTATTCTTTGATCATTTCAGGACTACTTTAGGAATGTTTCGTAAACATTTCGGAATGGCCTCAAAAACAGTAGATTATTTCATGCATATATTTGAAGGTATTTTGTTGTAATTTAAAGTCAATTTCGAGATCACTTTTGGGTTATTTTCGGAATCATTTCGAGAATACTTCGAGAGCAATTTGAAACAATTTTAAGATCAGTTAAAGATTATTCAATATCATTTCGATACTATTTAGAAACCCTTTGAGGACTGTTACATGATAACTACGGGATATTTTCGGAATCATCTCGGGACTATTTCTGAATATACATATTTTTAACAATATCAGGATAAGCTCGGAATTATTTTAAGACTATTTCGAGACTATTTCGTAACCAATTGTATAAATTTGAGGATCATTTCAGAATTATTTATGATAACATTTCAGTACAACTTCTGCATCATTTCGTGAATATTGCGAAAATTACAAGATCACTTCAGAATCACTTCGAAATTGTTTTTCGTAATTATTTTGAGACTACTTCGAAACCGATTTTGACTAAATTTCGGATTATATAATGTGCGATAGCCGGAGGCGAGATTTTAAGCAGACCTTCTCTTCCAATTTGCGTCGTGCTCCTTTCAATTTTTCCTACTCCGAACGGCAAAGCAGATGAGTTTTCACTGATAAGCTTTCCATGGCAGAACTACACTCGGAGTGCTTGGCGTGAACTGAGGATCTTCGGTGTGGTAAGCGGAGCACGCTGCCAACACACCTCGATTGCTTGGCAGATTACTTCAGTATAATTTTTGGGACAACCTCATTTTGAAATATTTTGGGGAAAGTAACAGTATTATTTGAAGTGAACCTTTGAATTTTATTATTATTACTGGTTTTTTCAAAAACAGTTTAATCATTGTAAATTAAGTTTATTTTCAGGTGTTTAGTAGAATTAAAAAAAATTAAATAAGCTTTTTAAAACTTTACATACCGAAGACATTTTTTTTAGCTTGTAGTTAAATTTAGTTAAAAAAATATCAGCATCTGTTTTTTAGACTTTAATTATATGACATGTGTTATCGGCGTAAATTTTTAACAGTCACTGTATATCAGTCGAATGAAAAAAAAATAAATAAAATACTTTCGCTGAGAAAAACCAAATTGGCAATATTAGGTATGCATTTTGTGCTCCCCACGTGGCGCTCGTCTCTCGTAATTTGTACTTGCCACACAACCTACGCGTGCATTTTCCTTAAGCAATGTGGCAATCCCATCTTCCCTACTCTGCCGAACAGCTGCTACTTGCTACTACTACACAAACAATTGTACAAATGCCCGACGGGTAACGCTCAAAGACTTTTCAAGTTGCAAGCCGCATAAATGAATGAAATTCACATCGGTATTTCGTTTTTATTGTTATTGTACTTTTTGTTTTACATTTTGTTCACTGAACGAATAATAGTGGGTCTCAAGTAGTCACAGTGATGGAGGAGTGAAAATAGCAAAAGTTCTTCTTGCCACAAATATTTAATTTTTTTTAAGACCCTCTTAACATTTGCGCCCCCTCTACCAGAGACCTCTCTCAACTCAACTGCACAAAACTTGTTGTTGGAATTGTATATAAACTGATGCAATGAGTGCATACTCAATCCGTTGTCGCATACATAGAGTGATTTATATTCGCTTGCGGGGGGTAGGTAATAAAAAAACAGTGAAGTTTTTGCAAATGAATGAACAAAATAGTGCCGCGCGGTTTTCCTTTTACCTTTCAACTTTTACGTTTAGTTGGCTACCCTATTTTATTCGCATTATAAATTATTTATGCAAGTAATTAGTGGTTGAGTACCCGAAAATAACTCATTTGAATATATTAAACTGTTTGTTTGTGTGTGTCAAAAAAAAATTAAGAACAGCGATTGCACTTTATGCCCCCCAATGCCAATAATAATGCTTTGTGAAATTTCTTTGCACTTGGACAAGTTTAATCAAAAAGGTTTTATGTACATATCTTTTTCAAAAGTAAAAAATACAGTTTTTTGATAAAAGTAATAATGAATCAATCTTGCCAATAAATGCTACTTTGGACTAGGTGGGCAATTGAGAAGTAAATTTCTCTCTCGGCGAAAGAAAATCATACTCTACAAGTAATTTATAGTGCCCGTACTGCTATATGGGGCAGAAGCATGGACCATGACAACAACAGATGAAGCGGTTTAGGGACTGTTCGAGAGAAAAGTTCTTCGAAGGATTTATGGACCTCTACGCGTTGGCGATGGTGAGTACCGAAGAAGATTTAATGATGAGCTGTACGAGCTATACGCAGACATCCACATAGTCCAGCAAATTAAAATGCAGCGGCTGGGTTGGCTAGGCCATGTTATGCGAATGAAAGATGATGCTCCGGCCAAGAAAGTGTTTCTATCGGAAACCCGCCTATGGAAGCAGAGGTAGAGGGCGGCCGCCACTCCGTTGGAAGTACCAGGTGTAAAACGATTTAAGCTCCCTTGGTGTGACCAATTGCCGCCGGTTGGCGAAGCGAAGGAGCGACTGGCGCGCCTTGTTGGACGGCCATAACCGTTTAGGACGGTTAAGCGCCAAATTAAGCAAGTAAGTAAGCGGCATATTTGCATGTGCACGCGAAGTGACGTGTGGGAAATTTGGTTTGTTATCATTCATCGTACCGGATTCCGTATCTGTGCTTTGAATAGGATGTTAGGAAATAAATAGATCCTTCAAGCTGTCAGATGACTTTAGCGTTTTTCAGACGGAATAGTAGGTGTAACCGAAGCAGTAGAAATATCTTCCGATTTCGCTCATTTTTAATACCAATTTATACTGGGTCCAGGAATTTTTTTTTCAAAAGCTCGAATAAGTTTTGCCCAACTCTGATTGTAACCTAGCTCCTAGCTACACACTAGTACGACCTCTACTGTAACTTCACTTGCGCCTAAAATCATACTATAATACAGCAGGACGTGTAACTCAAGTGAGCTTGAAATATGAAGCAAATCAACAGCTCATTGAGCAACAGATGACGACCAAATAGAAAAAGACAAATCACCGAAGCATGAAATAAATATTTTGTTTTTCTGCCGCGTCACAATGATCGACATATAAAATAAATGAATTTTCTTTTCGCACTTCAATGCTAATAGTTGAGCCAGCGGAAGGAGCCTGTGAGTTATCTTTGCAGATGACCACACTAGTGGTTTACGCCGAACACTTTATCGGCGGCGGCGGCGTGGTATATTAATACTAATGACTATCGTGGCACAGGGCGCCTCCAGTTTTTCGGTTGTTTTTATGAGCTAAAATTCCCGATGTGAGAAAAATAGCAATCCCGACCACCAGTCGGTACCACGCCTCCTGACCCTCACACCATATGCCAGCACTTAAGCTATAGGACTGCGACTTCGAACAGAATTGTCACGTCACTTTCCTACAAGCTCTAGGTATAGCTCCGAATACTTTCCAATGGATTCTTTTGTCGCGCTATGCTGCCGAGCTACCATAGAGAAACACCTTGAAACGTTAGGGAGTGACTATTCGGCCAAGGATGCTGCCCTCGAAATCATAAGCAGTCTGAGTGGATGTCATTGCGTAATGAGTGAAAATCGTATAATCCTCGGCGCATCTACATAATTAAAATTTTACAAGGACCCTGGATAAACATTTTAAAATGATTTCAAAGTCTTCCTTAAATCAAAACGATATTTTAGAATGAAAGTCGACGGATTTTAATTTAAAAGATGTTTACTGCTGTTTCCGGCCTCATGATATAAGAGCTGATTATGGATGACCGCGTAGTTTCAGTTTTCAGAATACTTCGACTGTCCTCTACGTTAGGGTAGTGAGCAAACACGATCATTATTTCCAATGTCTTTGGAAAGCTTTTGCTTCACCACTTTGAGTGTTATTGCGAAGGACAAAGCCGCACCTGGTAAATATATGTATATGCCTACGTATTCAAATTTGTAATAGGAGCCGTAACGTGTAGGTGATATTTAAACTTGGTTGATATGATATAATCAATGTGAATCAGTCCAAGGGACTAGTTTTGGATAGGGCCGCCAACTTTAGGAAATATCAAACCGGGAGACTTGGGTGTTGAATGATGAAGTGCGAAAATTAAAATAAACGTTTCAGATGCTATTATATAGTTTGGCAAATAAACAACAGATGTTTGAATGTAAGCCCAAGTGATTTTTCAAGTCCTTCTCATACGTACATATTTCCTCAACTTAAGTATGAGGTAAGATCCATTTCAAAGGAGTGTTTATACACCTAGATCCTACTGAAGAATTTTGCATAACTGATTTCGCTTATTCTTTCAAGCAATCGCAATATAAATTTTTCCCTTAAATCTGCACTTTTTTGGGTATTTTGGTTTTTTTTAACAACTGAGGACAATTTGAAAACATTTTCGCCTTGGGTCATTTTATTTGAATTCAGTGTTCATTATTAATTTTTTGAAAAAAATATGCAAAGTGAGCACATAAATTTATTATATAACTTTTCTTTTAGTGGTTTGTTTTAATAATTTGGTGAATTGGGTGATGCAAAGTCCGTTTTAAGCTGACATCGAAAACGCCTGTAAATAACTTTTGAACGGTTAGAAAGAGTTAAATTTCGCAATTAGTTTCTTATAACTGGCAGTGATGCGCATCCGTTGATATCACTTTCAACTATATCCGTTCAATTTTCGACATGCACAATAAATGGCCTAGACAGTCTTAAATGAGTAGGAAATATAGTACCTCGCCGGACGCCGCCGCCGCGCCGATATTTTTGAAATTCAGCGGAGGCGGCGTGCGAAAAACGGCCCAAATCGGCGGCGTCGGCGTGTCTTATCGGCGGCGTATATCCCCAGACCACACGACCAAACGAACATCAGCACTCGACGATCCGAGTACCCCCTGTATTATCACCGACACTTCTATCCCTCCAGCTGCGCTACTGATACGCGCTGAATCGCCTTCCCCTGTGGGTTGCTCACTATCATATGGCCCAGCTGCTATTGTTTCGATACTTTTAGCTACTATTACGACCTTTGGCCGCCCTCAATTATACTGAAACCCCAATGTCGTCCTTTAGATTCTATCCACTCCTCCGACCGCCCCAATTGTAACACTACTTACAAACCTTTTGGTCTTCAGCATAGGCCACAACTTGGCAGATCCTACCCATTATATCCTGAAGCTGATTGAAAACACCACAACTCCAGGGCGGAGAGAAATGAAGGTGTCCTTCTGGTGTACCCCTTCTCATCTTTTTCGCATCGATCCGCCGCTATTTCACATTTTCTGTGATCTTTAGAGACGCAATGCTACTCTCAATGCCAGTGGAGTACTTTTTGTGAACCCGGAGTGGGTATTGTTGAAAACTCGGGCGATGTCCAGAACGATGCCAAGCAAAAACTCTTTGATCGCATCCACTCCCCAATCAACCGAATAAAGACCGTTTTTGCAGATCCGCTTTTACAAAAGATGTATTGCGATACTGTTAGCCTCTCAAGGAATTTTGCTTCTTAATGGAGACCAATCTGATAGTGTAACACTTTGGGATAGGCGTGAGATATTTTCGCAACCTTGAGAAAGAATTTAATTTTGATCGTACTCTAAATTTTTGGGGCACAGCCCAACCCCAACCCGTAAATGGCTTTAAGCAACTGTAATAAATTTCAAAGATCTCTGAGGTTGCAATTAGTCGTCTGGCTTCAGATAATTTAAGCCTCACAAAAGTGATTAGCCTTTGCAAGCTACGTTTCCTGCTGAGTTGGCAGTCAGATTTCTATGCTCTTAGGTCCCTCACAAGATGAAATTGCAATGGAATATCCTGTGACATCTAACCACCCATTCATCATCCAGCTTTGATCAACTTCTCTCAAGTATTCCAAACGAGCAAGACTTCCCTGGAGAGATTTTTCTGATCTCGGCATACTCATTATACTCGTCATGTTTCCTAGTGTAAGACTTCTACTGTCTGAGGCTTCTACTGTCCTTTTTGAAAAGTTGCCTCCTGGAAACTGTAAAATAATTAGGTATTCCCATACAACATCGAGGTTTACCCCTTTTGACGTTAGTTTTCAGCGAGCAGGAGTACCAAATTACTACCTTACTTATATGTACGTCTTACCCTTATATGACTAAAGACATTATGCTGCTTTCTAAATTCCAAGATAAATCCTTCTACTGCTTTGCATTTAACTCAACTAACTTGGTATAATATTTACTTAACTTCTCTTACAAATTCCTTGCGCTCTTGAATGAACAAAGACAAACTGCGTTTAGTTTCCCTACGTCATTATAAAACTTCTTAGTTATGCATAAAAAATGCTTGAGTAACTGCGTTGTCATAAATGAAGTGGAAATAAGCTCGAGTAATAGGCGACTGAATGCGTAAAGTGTGGAAACGCGGAAAGAAAGTAGAGCTAGCGCAAGTAGCCGAGTATTAGCAGCATCGTACTTACCTACCTTTAAGTGATTATGACGATAGAATTAGAGTTGGCCTTAAGCAACCGCAGGTGCAATTACGCATTGCAGTACCTGGGAATGACACTCCACCACACGCATACACACGAACGAATTTTGCATACAAAGCAATTTCTAAGACTAAATTTTTTTTACAATTTTCTTTAAGTTTCAACATTTACTATTTCTAGCATCAATCTCCTTGCATTGTAAGTAATGCGTTTGCATCCTCGCTCTTCGTCTTTAGCTCACATTCTACTCCGTCTCTAATATAAATAGCTATTATATTATTTATATTTTTCACTTTACTTCATTTCATCTCATTTCAGGTGTCCTGGGTACGTCGCAATGCGCAGGGCGAGCATGCGCTAGATCTACTTACAGTCGGTCTGAACACCTACACCGGCGACAAACGCTATAAAATAGAGTTTCAATATCCCAACAATTGGCGACTGAAAATCACAAATGTTAAAAAAGACGATGAAGCGATGTATGAGTGCCAAATATCGACACATCCGCCGCGTGTAATACAAATTAATCTCTTCGTCAATGGTGAGTGTGGGAATGAGTGTGTGATGGTGTGTGTGTGTCATATGTCATTAAACGACGCAATGTGCGAAATCATAAAGTAATCATGAAATGAGCTGATGATATGATGTCATGGTTTTCACGCTTGTGGTAATGATGAGTGAAATTATGTGTAAGAAAAGAAGTTTCGATAATTTGATGTGCAAAGCTACAGTGACGTATACAAATAAAATTATTTATCTAAAAGGAACAAGAACATCTAAATAAAGGAGAGAAGGTGTACATACCAGGCATGAGTAACGACTCGACCTCCTCTTGGAAGGTTCCTCCCCAAAAACTTTGTGTACAGTGAGCTTTTGACTCATAAAACGAGGACAACGAAACATAAAGAGTATATTGGAACGATTTTCCGTCATCCCTTGTCAAATTTGGTTTTGAGACCAACCGGTTCGGCGTTGTGCCATCATCAGTGTCGATTTTCGTTCTGATCTGTTTGTTGTCGTTTGTCCTGTATTTATAGTTCGTAGGTAAATGAGCAGGTATTGTCAAAAATTGAGCTATGTGTATGTGCTGTATGTTCATTCAGAACCGAGGGTGGTTTTTTACTGATCGATTTGTGTGGCTGACTGAGGTAGGTAAAAATCCGTAATTTTAGTCGTTAGACCTTCTTTGCGGGTTTGTTGTTTTTGTACGTTAATTGTTTTGTGTTTATTTGTTGTTGTGTGTTTGTAAACAAGTTTTAAAGGCTCGAATATTGTGTCAAAATTGTGTTTATCGGCCTTTTGCTTGTATATGAAGAGCCCTAACTGTTTCATTGATGTTTACTGGGGAACATTCATTCTCGACCATATGATTCGCGAAGTTAGACTCTGGTATAATTTTTGGATTCCGTGTTTTTTTATTGTAATCTCTAATGTGTTCTCTGCACCTCGTTCTTATTTGCCGTCCTGTTTGTCCTATGTAACTATGTTGGCATCCGGAGGTAAGCGTGCATCCGTCTTTTTCGGTTTCCATTGTAAATTCTATATAGTCTGTTTGTCTGAAAACAAAATTTGACAAAGAATGACGGAAAATCGTTCCAATATACATCATTTATCCACCCTGTCGGAAAATCAACAAAACAAAATAATTCAAACATGAAGTGTTCTGCCTTTTCCACTTTGGTGGGAAAATGTTGAAAAAAAGTTCCTGATCTATCCCACGCTTGCGCTTTATTTCAATCTAACGTCAAGCGCCCTTTCCTCCCACCATTCCTGTTGTTTTACTATTGTTCGTGACCTTACGCTTATCTTGGCGACTTCAGATGGTCGCTTGATCACATTGTTATAAAGATTGTTCTGATTGCTATTCTTATAGCAATAAATCGGTGGGCTGCTAGTATTCCCCTTTGGTGGGCCAGTACTGCGTATTATATTGTCGAGCACTATTATCGAGCAATTTACGTTGAACGTGGATTAGTTTAGCTTTGATTGTTGTGGCTTGAGCGAGGACACAATTAGACCAGTTATATTAGGCCTGCAGTGGTACCATAGAAAGACACCATTACCGTTCCTTTTTGAGCAATTTAGGGGACGTCAAGTCGCTATTGTCATACTTCACGAACTGGCGTTGATTATGACGGTAGATGTGCTCTTTAGCATTAGCTTGCATATGGTCAGGGGCATACCTAAGCTTTTTTTGTCGTACTTTGCCCAGCGAGTTTGTCTGCAATAGAGTTTCCCTCGATATTCCTGTGTTCAGGACCCATATTAGGTATACTCGGTTCTGTTGTGGCATCCCTTGAAGAGATCGGCGACAGGTAGTGGTAGTTCAGAAATGAACGAGTAAGAACCAAGTTATCTGATAGCCGTCTGGCTAACGCTGAAAATTAAGATTCCGTTGCTGATATTGTGTGTTTTTATCCTACCTGCGGTTTCGGTAATGGCACAAGGGCTTCACTAACTTAGAAACTTTCTCTTCCACCGCCCTGCAGTACACCTTTAAGGTTAATTATGAGTCAAGGTCTCCTTTCTAGTGTTTCAAGTAAGGCTTTTTATTTGATAATATCCAATTTGTAGGACTAAATTATCCACAAGTTCCGCATTGATCTCACCAACACCACTTCTGTCTTATTTTTAGCAACATCCAGGCCTATATTTGGCAACTATTTCACCATCACTCCTATGCCATCATTGCGTAATGCTTGAAGCAGGTCCAGTTCGTTGGCACCGCTGCGACGACAATATCATCTGCACAGCCGACAATTTGCCCGCCTCCGGGGAGATTGATTTTTAGCACAGCGCACATCGCATTCCATAGCTTTGGTGGTCGACGGTGATATTTTCTCTTTTCGGTCCCTCATTCATGTCAAAAAGGAGTACTCTGTTACTTAAATAGCACCAATTATTTCTGCGCAGGGAACAGGTTTGCTAAAGCTCCTTAGCTCTATGATAATCTTCATCCTTTTCGCAGTGTTAAAAGAAGTTTTAGCATTCAAAATAATCGGTGCTCAAGCTTCATTTTATTTGAACCTACGGTTATAGCTTCACAGAAACAACTATTTGTATTGCATCTATCCTGGATGTCTATTTTCGAACCTTAACTTAACTTATTAGCCAAGCAATCTGGGCTTTCCAGGGTCTACGGTAAGCGCTCACTAATAATACGCTCGAGAATACTTCCTAGCTAATCCAATATAGAAATTGGCCTCTATGAAGATGACGGGTCGTTACTCTTACCAGGTTTCGGCAAAATGACCTGTCTTTGAGCATTTCGCGAAAGGGGTTAAACATCTTCTTGGATACACGCTTTGAATAAATCCATAGATGCTGATGTCCGAGATCTTATCGCTGCTTTAAAGGCTATATCGGCACTCCATCGGAGACTTATTATCAGCAACTTTGTGAGATTCATCCTATACTTTATGATTTGTTATTCGTAGAATCTCCATACGTTTTCATTTGTGCCTTTTAGTTTTACTCACTATTGTTAGCAAATGCACAAGGATCAGATTCAGCGTTCTCCATTATTTCCTCAAAGCCCGCACCTTGCCCTTTTATAGCTTATGTAGATAGGTACTATGTAGATCATAATGAATGTACCCTCTGTGCCTTTTATCATGCTTTATGCAATTTCTATGCTCTTTCACTATTTCTTCGTTGCACTAATATATAGGACTCCGGTTTACTTTTACTTTAATTTCTGGGTATAGCAGCATAACACGCCATACTTAGTGACTAAAATAAAAATGAGCTGAGAGGCCCTCCACATGTCTGTGGTTGAAGAAGATGTCGTTTCTTCTTTTTAGTTGGTTGGAAGCTAGATTTTAAGAAGTTTCAACCAGCTCTAAGCTAATAACTTTGTGTTCGGTGTGTGTGTAGACGTCAATGATGAAAAACTTTACATGTCTCCTTATTTATCTACTTGCAAACGGGAGATCTGTAATGGAGCGTCTACTGCTCTTGTCGAATGTATATTTTCCTAGTTCATTCGATATCTGCTCACCAGCCATCATTTCAAGGCTTATCATATTGATTATAAAATCATTATTGTTGGTCCACAACCCATCAGGTTTCACCTTTCTTAAGACGGCGCGAAATTTCTCAAAAAAATAGTTTTAATGCGAATCTTTTACTGTCACCACAGTTCCGACGATTTGTTGTTCCGTTTCTTGGTGGTAGGACCTTTGGTTTGGTAGGAGCGCACATTAGCTCCATACTACAGCGGTTGCCTCTCTACAATAATCAAGGGCTTATAGTTATGACCTGGTATTTCGACATGGCTTTACTTACAAACTTTATTAGATTCAGACTCCTTGTAACCAACTGCTAGAAAATTTAATATTAATATATGCAATATTTTTGCTATATCCCAACATTTACATACATCACTGTACAACTCACCCACATGATGACTACGTAATAAGCTCGAGGTGTTGTGATAAGTGCATGACATCATATCACAGCATGTCATTAAATTTGATAATGTTAGTCCCATTCATGCGCTGTGGGTGGACAATTTTTTATCACACACATACATACATATTTAAGTACGTATTTAAATAGAGCTTCTGAAAATAAAAACCGTGTATATAGTAAACATAGTAAACGTAGTAATGTTGTTAAATATGTATAAGCAGCATGTAGACGATTTAATGACATAAGTTACATTTACATGGTGATATATTTTCACCATCAACATTTTTTTCGTGGAAAAAAGAAAACAAACAAACTTAAGTGCATTTTCTCTTTATGGTTCTCTTATTACTTACACAAAATGCATAATATTTTCTAAAATGTTAGAGCATCGTAAGTTCGTAAGCGGATTGCGGGTGGGTGGGTGTAAAGCACACAAAAATTGTTTGTATGAATTAAAGACAAACTAAGTTGCATCGTAACTTAATTCCCCAAATATCATGTATACGTATGTACGTACGTACTACTAGCATGTGGCAAGTATATCTACTGTCACTCACAGTTGGAACGCGCGAGGTGGAGTCCTGCTTGATACCAAATTTTTTACCAGGATGTTTGAAGTCTGAAATGGGCTAGGCCTAAGCTCCACACAATATGTCAAGGATTTTTATTAGACAGGAAGCTCTTGTGCACACTTTAAGCGGTAAGGAGATTTATAAAAGCCTGCACGGCATGCGCATTCGGCTTATGGCCTCTAGTCGCTCAATTGAGCAGCTATGCCGATTTGAAACCAATACTGTACTATAGATTTCCTTTTTTTCGACAGTCACATATATAGATGCAAAATTATGTCAAAAAAATACACTGAAGTGAAGATAATCAACAACACAAAGCTTTTGTTGTAGCAGTTTTGTATTCTATCCGCAGACCCACGAATCTAATACAAAAACGGAAACAAGGCTTAAGACACCGCATAAAGCTTGAATGAATTTTATGGAATCTAAGGATAACATGGCCCCTGGCAGTGCTTCGAAATAGATCTTTCTTATTTTTATTAGAATTTGGCTCTTATGCACTGCCACCTTTATTTAGATCTATTGCTTTTGACCTGCCAGACAACTACCATATGTGGAGACTTTTAATGTAACTAAATACCTCCCCGCGGCTTTTATTCCATATCACGTTGGACTTAGAGTCATGCATCTAGGCAGTAGAGCCTCTGTCTTGCAGAGCAATGCATAGGCAGAGATTGTTAGCCAACGTTTCCTCCTACTGCTCACAAAAGCCACAGATTTTTATACCGGATAGGTTAGTTACTTAGCTTATGCCACAGAATGCAATGGCTCTTATAGTAACCAGTGAGAGTTTTTAGGTACTCTCTGCTTAAGTAAATTAGTTTGGATAACGCTTTCGCTGCTCTTTTGTTGTCTGAAGTGATTTGTTTCCAAGTTATTTATGGTTTGCAAAGTGTGCCTCAGAGAGTCCACAGAAAGGCGCTGGCCTGTAATATGCCTGCTTGATTGTCTGCCTGTTGGTTACTGCATATCCCTGATGCCGGTTACCCATCTCAACATAAACTTCTTTATTGATATCCAGATCAATTAGACTCCATTGCATTCATTATTGCCTAAGTTTGTAAGGCACGAAAGACTGCCTGACATAGTAAGGAGAATAAGCCTCTTCTTCTCTAACGCAAGCATCTATTGCTTAGATTTCTGTCTTGAAAATAGTGGGTTAGCATCTTGTTGGTATCGATCTCTTGATGTTCGACTCATAGATGCCAGCTACCGTTTTCCAGCATCAAATTTGATCCATCCATGAACCAGGCCTCTGAGTCAGGGTAAGAAAATGGACTCCCGTTTTTTTTCATAATGTGCACTTGTAATTCCGTGAGATTATCAGCGCAGAAGCAATGCATCCCGTGGTTGACATAAGAGATCTTTTCACGACATATTTGTCATGTTTCCGATCTTAGCTCAGAAAAACTTTTAAGCCTTAGTGTTGCCTTTTTCTCTATTAGAAATAGTTGGGAAAGTACTCCCAGAAAAGTACACTAGGCATCCAGTCGTCCACTTCTCGATCGCACATCTGCTAGTTTAATTGCTGCTGTTCGTTTCTTGGTTTTGGTCACAAAACTAAGCTTGGTGACTATTGGCTTCACAACGGTATTTTATGTCTAGTATCCATTTTGCAGGTAGCTCCACGTTTTGCCTAAAGTAGGGTATAGGCAATGAGCTCTTGTGGCTTTGTTAAAGGAGCACCTAGGTGGTCATTACCCCGTGAGTGTCCTGACCACGAGTTCTTTGTAACCACTAAGCATTTGCTTCCATTTAAAACTCAGATTCTCGCTGCCACACAGTGCACTGGGACAGATTTGTTAAGATAAAAAGACAGTCCTTTGGTATCACACACCTTTCTAAGATGCCCGTGACTTGTTGCATTCGATTGGATATCATTTCTAAGTTTATTAAGTCATCTGCATTCCCTTGTTGTCAAATACATTGGATTTCAGTAACCTAAAGAGGATCATCTATTAAAAGAGTCCCCAAGAAAGGCAGAGAGTACGAGCCCTTCAGGACATTCCATAGGGCCACAATTTGACCCAGTTGTCCCTTTCAGCTCCACACTTATTTTTCTTCTGTTAAGCATGGATAGTACCTAACGAATTGGGCCTCAAACCCTTGCCAATCATAGCTTTATGTGTCGTGTTATCGAAGAGCCTCTGAAATTTCAATAAACGCACAGAGGGCCATATTTTAGACTCCTAAGTCTTTACCATTTTTTCTGGAAGGCTAAGGATGGCAGTCTCGTGGATTCTCCTGACTGATAAGCAAATTGATTCCTACACAGTGGAAATTTATTTAGTTAACCTCCTAAAGTGCTGATGCAAATTTTTTTCCATATCGTTAGGAGAAACAAACGGAGCTTATTGGTCAATACCACGAGTGCAGTTGTTCACCCTATCTCCGACGTCAGTTCGAAAATCGCCCTAAGTAAGAATTTGCTTCAGAAACGCCTATCTTGGACCTCAGTTGAAGAACGCCCTTTCTCAGAATTTATTTGAAAAAACTTCCTAATTGAACATAAGTTCTACAATATTTTGATGTTAGCTTGGCCTTACTAAGATAGAGCGAGCATCAATTGAGTTATGAGATAAGGTGGTTTTGGAAAATTTAACACGCAGCAGTCGATGTGCGGTTATGGAATTTGATCTATTTTGTAATAAATTGTATCATTTGAATGTGGGTGACTGTGCGAATACAATGGACTTCATAGGATAAAGAACTAACAACCAATACAATGTGCTCATATGTACACAAGTGCATTCTACTTACTCTTACCTACACATACGTACATAATCACTAACATACTCACTATCATTTTTGCTGTTGTTGTTTCTGCATATACACACAACGTATACCTACATATATGTTTTTTTTCTTTCTCTTTCACCGCAAATTTCTTCCGCACCGGTAAATCCCTTAGCACCCAAAGTGATGATTGTTGATGAGTTCGGTGATCCACTACAGGAAAAATATTACGAAATCGATTCAACATTGCAGCTGTCATGTGTGGTCCGTAATGTCGCCATGGCCGCATCGGTCGTGTACTGGAAACATGGCGACGATGTACTCAACTATGATGTGACACGCGGCGGTATAAGGTATGTAAATATATATATCTATATATATATACAAGCGTTTGTGTGTATGTGTGTGTGTTTGAGTATATGTAGTATGTATTTGCGCGTGTCAAACGTGCAGTTGTTTGGCACAATGCATAACCTGCTGATGTTTTGCACAAAGTTGCTCATACGCCGTGTACCTGCATATACATATGTACATATGTACATGCATTTACACCGTCCTGTCTGTCGCAGCTTGTATGTGTCTGTAATATTACATTTATTCACATTTCCCTAGAGCAGGTGGAACTCTTGGACGTGGAAAAACATTTTATTATTAAAATTAAAACCTACAAAGCACGTCTTGATGAGATGAGCTGCATATATGCATGTATTGCATGCATCTGTGTATGTGTGTGCATATAGCAAATAATGTGTTTACAGGGAGCAAACGACTGCTTTTGGCATTCATTTTTTACTTTTGATGTTTCCTTGGATTTCAGCTTAAAATGTCACTCAGCTCCTTAAATACACACAATCGCACGCACATCCTCGGCACACTTTTATATATCTCGTAAATGCGCTTATTTATTATCTTTGCTTGTGTATGTAAAATGCATTAAGCTACAAATCCTACAATCGCATTTATTCTCACACACACATACATACATATAAGTAGAATTATGTAAATACAAGTTACAATGTATTTTAATTTTCGCATTTAAAGATGAAAACAAATTAAATAAAGCGCGGGAAAATCTGTCGCAAGTCTTCTGCAAGGCATACAACAACAAACTAACACCGTTAAATAAGTTATTAAGCAAGAGTGAAAAGCAAACAAAGTACACAGATTTTTGTTTCTTCTTACTTTTTCTTTGTTTATGACAGTAGCAATTATGCAATTTTTGTAATTATGTTTGTGCTTTTATACGTCAAAATTAATTTAAGTTTTCTACAAAGTTTTTATTAATTACTGCAAGACACGTGAGGAAAAACTGAAGCATATGCGAGAGTGGGTCAGAAGGTGAACGAAACGTCGCTTGTATGCTGTCAGATGATTTTTGATTCAGTTCTATATACTAAGCCATTTGTATCCGAACCTCTATTAGGAGTATACCATTATTTGAACACATAGCAATCTTAAAGGAATTGCAAACTGTCGGAGGTCTGGGACATAGTAACTGGCTATGGACCATCTTATTCACACTTGTGTAGTATTCATTTTGTTCACCAAAAATTTACAAATTTATTTTAAAGCAAATTTTGGCAATTTGGTGTTTTGCTATATCTGAACCCCAAAGTCGACGAACTGATTGTATTTAATCAATTTGGTTTCAGACCTCGGTAATCATTGGGCCAATAATTAACAATAAAGAAGACTAAGTTCGGGTGTAACCGAACATTACATACTCAGCTGAGAGCTTTGGAGGCAAAATAAGGGCAAATCACCATTTAGCAAATGAACCTAGGGTAACCCTGTAATGTGCTTGTATGACATGTGTATCAAATGGAAGGTGGTTAATGATTATTTAAAATGTAGTGGGCCTTAGTTTTTTTAGGTGATGCCTTTTCGAGATATCACAATAAGGGCGGACCAGGGGTGACTCTAGAATGTGTTTGTACGATATGGGTATCAAATTAAAAGTATTAACGAGGGTTTTAAAAGCGAGTAGCCCTTAGTTGTATATGTGAAGGTGTTTTCGAGATATCAGCCAAATGTGGACCAGGTGATACAGAACATCATCTGTCGGGTACCGCTAATTTATTTATATATATAATACCGCGAACAGTATTCCTGCCAAGATTCAAAGGGCTTTTGATTTCGCTGCAGAACTTTTTCATTTTCTTCTTACTTAATATGGTAGGTGTCACACTCATTTTACAAAGTTTTTTTCTAAAGTTATATTTTGCGTCAATAAACCAATCGATTACAATGTTTCATCTCGTTTTTCATATTGGTACAGAACTATGGCATTTTTTTCATTTTTCGTAATTTTCGATATCGCAAAAGTGGGCGTGGTCATAGTCGGATTTCGGCCCATATTTTATAACAAAGTGACATCAGATAAGTACGTGAACTAGTTTGGTAAAGATATATCGATTTTTGCCCATGTTATCGTGTTAACGGCCGAGCGGAAGGACAGACGGTAGACTGTGTATAAAAACTGGGCGTGGCTTCAACATTTCACTCATTTTCACAGAGAAACAGTTATCGTCATAGAGTCTGTGTCCCTACCAAATTTCACAAGGATTGGTAAAATTTTGTTCGACTTATGGCACTAAAGTATTCTAGACGAATTAATGAAAATGGGCGGAGCCACGCCACTTTTGAAATTTCTTCTATCTTTGTATTATGTTGCACCATATCATTTACTGTAGTCGAATGTTGACATAATTTTACTTTTATACTGTAAAGATATTAAATTTTTTAATATATTTTTAAATTTTTGAGCTGAAGGCCAATTTAAATAAAAACACAACTTTTTGTATTATAGTTGTATAATTTATTCTTGTCGATATTTCGGCTTTATTCTAAAGCCATCTTCGGGACTAGGGGTATAAAAAAAACAAACCATTAGAACGTATTCTACATAATGTTTACGTATATACATATAATAAGCGACTTACTCATATAAATATGTTCGATCGACTAAATTAGCAATGGCCAAAAATCTGTGTTGAAGGTACAAAAAGCGAAAGTATGAAAAATAAACAAATGTACAGAATACCGCAAATGTAAACAAATTTTCAAGAACAGTAAGTATAAACAAAAATTTTACAATAATAAAATACATGTAATAATAAGACATAACTTAGTATGTATATCAACCCCCTTTTGCTTAGTTGTTGTCTTGAAGTATGCTGGATGCTGAATATTCTTATTTAAGTGAGCGCGGTGTATGTTGCTGTTGTTTCAAAATCAAATTGCGATAAGCACTCGCACAGTGGGCAGTGTCCATTTTAAAATTAATTCGTTTTTCACTAGGAGTGTTCAATATATGTAGCATTTCTAAGGTATAGCGTTTTTGGTAATGTTTTTCCTTCTCCAATATATTTACGTTCTCAAAATCAGGGTGATGTCCTGTATCTTTGCAGTGGGCAGATAGGGCCGTCTTATTTCCTGAAAAACTGTTCCTTAATTTTATGTTTGACCTGTGACCGGAAATCCTTGTCATGAGCTTGAGTTTTGTTGTCCCCACATATACCTTCTCGCATACGCGGGACCCGTCGCCGTTGCATGGGATTCGATAAACTACGTCAGATTTCTCGAACTTGGGGATCTTATCCTTTATGTTATTAAAAACTTGCCTTAGTGTATTTTTGTACGTGAACGCTAGATTATAGCTATCCTTGTCGTATAGATTGGAGCTCCTTATCCTCTCCGATAATCCTGGAACATATTCCATTGTCAAATACTTTTTGTTAGCCGCGTCCGTTCTTTTTTCTTCATTATTTTTCGTGGTATGAAAATTGTGGATAAGTCTATTTGTTAACTCTTTGGGAAAGTCGTTCTGTTCCAGGGTTACTTTAATTATTTTAATATTTTTCTCGTGGAAAACCTCATCACTGATTGTGAGAACCCTTCTAATAAAATTTTTCGCCGTGTTTATTATTGTCCTTCTTTCATGCTTGGAGTTGTAGCTTATCAGCCTTCCAGAAGACGTTGGTTTCTGATACCAGTCAATAAGTAACTTATTATTCTTTCTGACTATTAACGTATCGAGGTAGGGGAGTTGACCATCCCTTTCTATTTCTACTGTAAATTGTATGTTCTTGTGGTACGTATTAAGCATGTGGAGCATATTTTGAATGTGTTCTTTTTTGACAACAGCAAAGATGTCGTCCACATATTTTGTTAGCAGCCTTGATTTTTCTTTGGACTCTAGCTCAAATTTTGTCAGTAGCTCTTCCATAACTATATCCGCTATAACTGGCGAGGCTGGTGACCCCATAGGCATTCCTGACCGTTGCTCATATATTTTGTCATTATATTTAAAATATCTGTTTTCTTTTATGCAAAATTTAACTACTGTTAAGAAAAACTCTTTTTCACAACGTATATTCTTTGATATCATTCCACCTCGAGGCTATGATTTCAATCGCCAAATCAACAGGAATACTGGGGAATAACGAAACCACGTCAAATGACACCAAACTCTCATCGTCATAAAGTATGTGTCTTTGACCTTTATCTTGAATTCTTTGGCATTTTCAACGTTGTATGTAGACGATTTCGTTATATTTTTGAGAACTCGGACAACATATCTGCATAAATTATAGGATGGGGCATCTATAGACGAACAAATCGTGAAAGAAGGGGTATGCCAATCTTGTGGAGGTTTTCTGGCAACACGAAAATATGGGTAGTGATAGCGATTAAAGTAACCCTGGAACAGAACGACTTTCCCAAAGAGTTAACAATAGACTTATCCACAATTTTCATACCACGAAAAATAATGAAGAAAAAAGAACGGACGCGGCTAACAAAAAGTATTTGACAATGGAATATGTTCCAGGATTATCGGAGAGGATAAGGAGCTCCAATCTATACGACAAGGATAGCTATAATCTAGCGTTCACGTACAAAAATACACTAAGGCAAGTTTTTAATAACATAAAGGATAAGATCCCCAAGTTCGAGAAATCTGACGTAGTTTATCGAATCCCATGCAACGGCGACGGGTCCCGCGTATGCGAGAAGGTATATGTGGGGACAACAAAACTCAAGCTCATGACAAGGATTTCCGGTCACAGGTCAAACATAAAATTAAGGAACAGTTTTTCAGGAAATAAGACGGCCCTATCTGCCCACTGCAAAGATACAGGACATCACCCTGATTTTGAGAACGTAAATATATTGGAGAAGGAAAAACATTACCAAAAACGCTATACCTTAGAAATGCTACATATATTGAACACTCCTAGTGAAAAACGAATTAATTTTAAAATGGACACTGCCCACTGTGCGAGTGCTTATCGCAATTTGATTTTGAAACAACAGCAACATACACCGCGCTCACTTAAATAAGAATATTCAGCATCCAGCATACTTCAAGACAACAACTAAGCAAAAGGGGGTTGATATACATACTAAGTTATGTCTTATTATTACATGTATTTTATTATTGTAAAATTTTTGTTTATACTTACTGTTCTTGAAAATTTGTTTACATTTGCGGTATTCTGTACATTTGTTTATTTTTCATACTTTCGCTTTTTGTACCTTCAACACAGATTTTTGGCCATTGCTAATTTAGTCGATCGAACATATTTATATGAGTAAGTCGCTTATTATATGTATATACGTAAACATTATGTAGAATACGTTCTAATGGTTTGTTTTTTTATACCCCTAGTCCCGAAGATGGCTTTAGAATAAAGCCGAAATATCGACAAGAATAAATTATACAACTATAATACAAAAAGTTGTGTTTTTATTTAAATTGGCCTTCAGCTCAAAAATTAAAATATATATTATTAATATAAAGGCTATTAATCTTAACAAAAATTAATTTTTTGTTAAAATTTGACTTAATGAAAAATAGTGGGCGTGTTCGTCATCCGATTTCGCTAATTTTTATTTAATGCACATATAGTAATAGGCAGTAACGTGCCTACCAATTTCATCATGATATCTTCAACGACTGCCAAATTACAGCTTGCAAAAACTTTTGAATTTCCTTCTTTTAAGTGGGCGGTACCACGCCCATTGTGCAAAATTTTTCTAATTTTCTATTTTGCGTCATAAAGTCAACGCACCTACCAAGCTTCATCGCTTTATCCATCTTTGGTAATGAATATCGCACTTTTTCGGTTTCGAATCTCGATATCGAAAAAGTGGCGGGGTTGTAGTCCGATTTCGTTCATTTTAAATAGCGATCTGAGATGAGCGCCCAGGTGTTTACAGACGGACGGACGGACATGGCGAAATGAATTTCTTTTTCACCAGATCATTTTGATATATAGAAGTCTATATCTATCTCGATTAGTTTATGCCGTTATCGATTACCGTTATGCGAACAAAGTTAATATACTCCGTAAGCTCTGCTCAGCTGAGTATAAAATACTCCCGATAAACCCTCGAAATGCATTTGTGTTTTCTTTCTCAAATTATTTCTGAAAATTAGTTGTCTGCAAAACTGCGTAGGCTTTGCCAAATGACGTAGAGCAACACCAACGAGCTTCGTAGTTTTTAACGAAGGACTTTAGTTTACTCTTTACAACAAAGAATACCACGGTTTCGACTGCCTTCTCTAAATCGTGGCACATGCAAATACCTGAGGGTCAAGGTAGACAGCTTAGGTAGGAATCAAATATCGATTCTACTCTTACAACAGAATGTTCAGCAAAACCCAGAAACCAGAACCCAAACTCGTATGCACTGAATGTGCTCCTAAAGCAGCTAGCTCTGGAATTTCACATGCATGAAAACTCAAAACTGTTGCATAAAGCTCGCGACGTCAGATTCGGCAACTCGAGGTAGTATGGACACAGTGGTATCCTCAGAAGGCTTCCCAGTATGAATTCGGCATAAGATAAGATGAGGTTTCTTTCAAGAGTGTACTGAATAAAATAAATGCAAGGCACGATAGTCCTCCGAAAAGATTTTAGGCCGATGTTGTTGTTGTTTTATTTGTAGCGATAAGGTTGCTCCCTGAAGGCTTTGGAGAGTGTTATCGTTGTGATGGTCCTTTGCCGATACAGATCCGGTACGCTCCGGTACCACAGCACCACTAAGGTGCTAGCCCGACCATCTCGGGAACGATTTATGTGGCCACATAAACCTTCGGCCATTCCTCCCTCCCCAAACAGTAT
>JARSSU010015756.1:0-67942 GCA_029619165.1 Eurosta solidaginis | reverse complement strand
CTTCAACTGGAGCTATGTAGGGATGAACGTCATGATGCCCAGAATTTATTTTAACTTGCGCAAGACGCTGGTGAATGGCAAAGTGATCCATCGCTTCCTCCGTCCGATCATATCTACGTCCTTTAAGGTCAAAACAGTCGCGAATCATTTTCGCGTATGTCGGCTCGGCTCTTGTTCGGCTGTAATTTACAATGCTGCAGCATTCAAAACGAAGAAACGTCATTTCAACGCTCCGCGTTTATGGAATACTCTGCTAGCTATCCTGGAAGGATGAGTCCTTTATTGGCATCATCAGTAACCTGTTATGCCTCGAATGGCTCTGGATGTGATCGGAAGGTTTGCGATTCACGACTTCAACCCAAAATTAATATTAAGACGGTTCTTGAAAATTGAAATTTCTTCATCTTTCAAATACTTTGAATTAGGTAAAGAAATTCAATTTTTATGGAGCAAGTATAGTCCGTTTTGTTTTGGTAAAGACGTAGCTTCCAGAGTCACCTCCTTTTATCACAAACAGATCATCTCGTTTAGCTTTAGCTGGCATGTTGCTCAAGGATCCCAGCTCTATTACTCTTTGCTGCAACAGTAGGTTAAGTTTTGAAGAAACATATCATGAGCTTTCACATCAGCTTTTGGACTAACACTGCCATGCGACTGAGTAACTTAAAGCTACAGCTGCTCATTTTAGTTGAGGCCCATAGCAAAAGTGGGAAAGGAACAGCACCTATTGGACAGTCGAAGAGCTGACTAGCAATACTACATATATAAGAAGAGCAGGTGATAACAGAAGGGGATTTAAAAAATTTGTTGAATATCTACGTCGAACTGCAGTGGATGCCTTCTTCTGCGATTTTCAGTTACTAAAGCCTTCGATATAGCGGCAACGGCAACGAACTTATCTTAATTTTCTTCTTCTTGCCGCGGTAAAGACACTCCCCGGCGCATTTGACGAGTTTTTTCGATGATGATGGTCCTTTGCTGGATTTTGTTCCGGTACGTTCCGAAACTTACCATCATTAAGATAATAGCCGCCGATTTCGGAAACGGTTTGATATGAGCATGTGGAACCTTTTGGATGTATGAATTTAAGTCGTCTCATACGAAGGCATAAGTACCGCGGGAATATTCTAAGCCGCTTAAGCCGTTTTGGTCGTTCACGATGTAAATGTACGTACATTAAAGTGCACAAAACTATGAAGCGGTTGCGAAATAAAATGTTTGATTATTTACTCAATCACATGGATGACATTTCTCCGCTTAAGATTTGTTCTAGGTAAATAGTGAAAACGGTTAATGTTCATTGTTCTTAGTCTTGCTTTATCGTTACGTGGTTTTAGGCGCAACTTGGTAGAGATTACAGTGTGGTCTGTACTATTGACACGCTTGCTGACTACCTGCCATTGGATGGCGTTTTTGAGTTTTTTTTTCAAGTTCTGTGAATTCTGCAAAGTACAGTTATTATATTATTATAGCGTATTTCACAGCCCCTTATCACATCCACCCTGCCTCTAACAAACATATTTTGATTAACTTTTCCATATCATTTCCAAAAGATTTTGCAATTTAAATATTTATAATAAAAAATTTTTACAAAAAACAGATTGAAAAAGTCACACCCTCTTTCTTCTCATTATTGATTTACTTCACAATGGATGAGGGTCAGAAAAGAATGTATAAACTTAACACTCGCGGAAATGCAGGGAATGAAAGAACACTGTGGGAAGTTGACAGATGCCATAACATCAATTTCAACTGAATCTGATATAATTAATCATATTCACACGCATACGCGGATGGATACATATCTAATCGATGAAATACAGAATATGGGTGTTAAATTAATGTCACCTTGAACAAAATCAAGGTTATTTTATTACAATTACTTTGTCCACGCGTTTTTGCCACTTGGTTGGTACTTCATGGCAATACGTACCATTGTTGATGAGCACCCAATGATATTGTAGCGAATATTAACATCACTATGCTGCTACTAAATAAATGCACAACAACGAGAAAGCAAGCAGCCACACTTATGTAAAGGTACACATTAAAGCAAGCAGTCACACTTATGTACACGTACACATTAAATCAAGCAGCCACACTTATGTACAAGGCAACGAAGAATATTCCACACACATAATCAGCAACTCGAAGCGAAGAGATATTTCACATACACACATGTAGTCAGTCATCAGCTAAGAGCAGAAGTTGTTACTCACACATACACACGTGTATAGCTAAATAATCAGTTTGATTCAAACACGCTATTGAAAATAAATAAATGTAAGGCGCGATAACCTCCGAAGAGATCTTAGGCCGAGCTTCTCTTCCAATTTGTGTCGTGCTCCTTTTAATTTTTCCTCCAAATTGGCGGTACGGGACCCGTACTTATTTTATGCCGACTCCGAACGGCATCTGCAAGGCAGATGAGTTTTCACTGAGAGCTTTTCATGGCAGAAATACACCCGGAGTGCTTGCCAAACACTGCCGAGGGGCGACACCGCTTAGAAAAATTTTCTTCTAATTGAAAAACCTTGTTTATAAAATTTTGATGTTGCTTTGCCCGGGCGTGAACCTGGGATTTTCGTTGTGATAGGCGGAGCACGCTACCATCACACCACGGCGGCCGACACGCTATTAGTTGTGAAGTATAATTGCGAAGTAGTACTCCCAAAGTAGTCTAAATAAGCACCATTTTGGAATACTGAATATTGGAGTTATTTCGACAGTTCAGCGATTCGAATGTTTGTAGAAGGTGCATAATTATCAGGAAATCCCCCAAATTCGTTACAATATGTATCGCAGAGTATTTGCTCCAGTGTCCTATTTCAGGAAATTTACGTTCTGTACCGCTGTGTACTTATTTGTACATGAAAACCGCGTGTGTACACAGCAACAACGAGCGCAGTCAGATTAAATAGCTACAGCGAATATGAGTTACAAAAGAGCGAGAAGTAAATAAGCGAACATTCGGGAAGGCTGTTCGCGAAAAGGCTGAACCCTGGGAGAAAAAGATGACGAACCAACATTTAGAACTTATTTGACAATTCTGTGAACGAACCTATAACAGAAAAATATCGAGGATTCTTAAAATTTTCCCTGAAGTATATATTTAAATAATGGTGTTTTCTTTTCTAAATATAATGCCGCTCTGCTGTTTCTTCTCAGATCTCTTGTAAGTTTGTGTGTTCCTTTCACAAAATATTTCTTACTTACGAAAAAAACGGGTACCGTTACCTGCAATTTCAGCCATATTGCAAAACTCTAGGTGATCTAGTTTTAAAGTTAGAATTTAAGAGTGTAATATGTGTGTAGCATTTTTTTTCCAGAAAAGTAAACGCCATAAGACTCAATCTTAGTTAACACGATTTGTTATCAAAAATTTATCGAATATGTGCCGAAAGGGTAACGGTAAAGTTATCGATTTGTTATTAAAAATGTATCGAATATTTTATAAAATTGCTTTCAATAACAAAGGTTATTTATGAGCTATCGATTTTTTTGTTATTGGAACGGTATCGATTTTCTATGGAAAAATTATAGATTTTTTATTTATGGTATATCGATATATCGATAAGGGCAGCGATATGTTATCAAAAAGTTCTAGATTTTTTAGCGACTTGTTATCGATTTTTTTTTAATTTATCTATTTGATATCGAAAATTTATTGAGTGGCTATCAAAAGTTATCTATTTGTTATCAGCGTGTTGGCGATAATATCTGGTAGGAGTGATTTTGTGGTTTTTGTGCTTTTCTCCTTTGCTTTATATTCTTATTCATTCTTTTCTTATTACATAATTTCTACTTTTCACTAAAAAATTAAACACCCTAATGTATATAAATATATACATATGCACATTTACAAAATCATAATAAATCACAAAATGCCACTGATTCGAAAAGATAACTTGCAAAATGTTGCAAAAGTAACAACAATTTATATAAATTAATCTAAAATTATTTTCAGCTTAAAATTTCAATGAAAAAATACTTAAATCATAAAAAATCTAATTAAATTAAAATGCTAACGATAATAGCCACTAACTGTTCGAAACAACAATAGTCATGAGGAGCACATAAAATTGAAATGAATTGATGGTAATTTTAATGCTGCAAAATAGGCAGAAAAGTAGAGTTGTACAAAAAATTGTTGACACGTTTCGATTTTTTCTGAAATATATTTGCTCATTTCGCAAATGCATTTGCCCTTTTCTCAACTACAACTGACCAATTCTATATTACATTTGCTTTTTCACTCAAATACATTTGACCTTTTCTAAATTTCAGTTACCCTTTTCTCAACATACATTGGACCTTTTCTCAAATACATTTGACCTTTTCTCCAATACATTTGCCCATTTCGTAAATGCAAATGGAAGAGTTGTACAAAGTAGTCTCAGCAAACCCATACAATGCTTCACTGCGGCTAAATCTGATATTCTCTCCCTAACCCTCTGCACTCTCCCTCTCCTTTTTCCTCTCCTACTCATCTCACTCCCACCGACCACTTTTCAAAAAATTGTATCTATTAGACATGTGGCCAATACTGTCTAAATATTGGCCCGTTTTTTCTATATTTATCTTTTTCTTTTCCCTATCTTTACATAAGTTCTTTCTGTCCAACTCTTTCCTCTCATTTTCCACCTACCCTTAATGTCCCTCTTTTACAAAATGTAAGGAGTTCTCTTAGGCGAGTTTAACAGAGCTGATTTCTTCAGTTTTTCTTAGCCCACTTGAACTTGAATTGACTTGAACTGACTTGACTTTCTTGACTTGTCTTGATCGGACTTGACTTGAATTGACTTAACTTTACTTTACTGTACTTGACTTGACTTGATTTGAGTTGAGCTGACTTGATTTGTTTAGACTTTGCTTGACTTAGCTTGACTTGACTTGACTTGACTTGACTTGACTTGTCTTAATTAGGTCATTTAACATAACTTTTAGTTTAGAGGAAGGGGGAAATGTTTTATCTACTGACTAGAATTTTTAAGTATCACTAGGAGACTCATAATAGATTTCGAACCAGATGTAGAACAAGAAGCAAATGCCCAGATGATTATCTTTTTTTTATTGTGTCGAAGTAAGAAATGTTATATGTACTGATAAGAACTTTGAAGCCACACCACAATACGCTCCAAGTGGAGGACTTCCTTTTTTGATGAGCTAACTACTTAAACTAACCGCCCACGGCGCGTGACGTTCTCCCTAGATGGAACCGCAGTTAGGATTACATACATTTAGAGTAATTGTGCGCTTTAGGTGAGCTCCGTGGATACTCTTGCGCTGAAGTTTAGAAGTACGTTGCTAAGATATCTGAATATCGTATCCTATTTGGCACTCCGCAGGTCATGACATAAAGGAGAACATTTCGACGACTGAGTGGAATATCACCCTGTATCGGCTGCGTATCTTAGAGTATTTTTTAAAAACGGGCATATTAAATCGTTCCCGAGATGGTCGGGCATTTACCTTAATGGTGCTTGTTTTCGGAACGTACCGGATCTATATCCAGCAAGGTGCCATCAAGTCGATCACACTTCCCAAACTTTTCGGGGAGTGTCTCTATCGCTGCAACAACAACAACAGCATTTTGGTTGTTTTTTTGGAAATTTTATATTAAATCTTCTACGAAACTTATTAAAGCAAAAATTTTACAAACAAGTTAAAATAAATAAAATATTACGTTTTTTCTGTATGTGCTTCCAAAAGGGAGAAATAAGTTCCTAGTCATAGAAATATTTAATACTTTCCTGTGAATATTAAATCCACTTAAGTTCATATAAAAAAATGCATTATTTGACAAAGTGGGTAATTAAACTGTCTCTTGACAAGGTGTCATTTTAACTAATTCTCTTGTCTCGCTGACAAAACGAATGAACAGAGACACACACAAACATTATTTTACGCAATGAATATAAACATTTTCATAATAGCATTCCAAGGACAACTAAAACCGCCTCTAAAAACTAAATATTTATGCATATGAGTATGTGGCTTTCATATGAGTACTCATTATTTGTTTATCGTACATTTGCTAAATTGAATACATACATACGCATATGTATGAATATTAATACTTAACTTTGTAAACCACCACTGACACACAAAATGTAGGCAGAGCAAAACAAACGTATTTATTATTAATTAAAATATTAAAATTGTTTCTCTGTGGTTTGATTAGTTAAGTAGAATTTATTTAAGTGAAATACTTTAATATTTAATTTTAAAAATATGACATAATCTCCTAATGGTATAGGAGACACTGTCAAGGGTTAAGTTACGCCTAAAAGCACGCAATGAATATAGCAGTGACAGCATTTCACCGAATATCAGCATTAACAAGGAAAGCGTTTTTACTTCGCAACCATTTTATGTAAAGTTCACTTTGAAATCAGTAGGTCGGGTGAAGCTAATTTTTTATTTCGTATCTTCAGTCGCCTCAACCGATATGAACGAAATTTGGTACACAAAGAGTGTGATATTTTTCTTAGCCGTTGGCCACAATGATAGCTTTATGCGGTTGCTAAATATTTTGAGTGTTGTTTCAATTGATCCACGCCAGAAAAAATTCCAAAGGCTACCACCTAATGGTTCCAAATCAATGGAAGGGCTCGGGGCAGCTGGTTACTGTGTCGATCCAGAAATAAGTAGATCCTAAAGGCTTACCAGATCACTGCAGCGTCTTTTACGCGGAAAAATTTAGCCGTGAAGAAAGACTCAGAGATTCTGAAGGAAGCATGCTTAAGGTGCAGTCGCGTGAATATATATATATTGATAGTCAGGCGACGATTAAGGAAATAATCTCAAATAGTACTTCTTCAGGAAGTATTCTGGAATGCCAAAAAGCATTGGCAAGACTACGTTCAGGCCGGACCATAAACTAATACTGGGTTCCCGGTCAAAAAGCGATAGAAGGTAACGAAAAGATCGATGAGTTAGCAAGGAGGGTGCAACACTCGCTGAAACGACGAAAGACGTCCCAATCGGTTTGGGAGAAATTAAAAGGAGACAGAAGTTGCATATTGTTCATCAACCAAAAAAAAAGCGTGAACAAAAGCGAAGGCTGCAAAATTTCTAAGATCATGTGCAAATCCTACGATATTAGACTCACAAAGTGGCTCATATCTCTGAAGAGAAAAAACGTAGGGCTCACGATGGGCATACTAACTGGACACTGCCTTCTGGCGTCACATGCTTATAAGTTAGGCTTCGTTAGTAACAGCAAGTTTAGGGAGTGCGAGCTGCGGGAAGAAACGTTTGAGAAAGTTCTGTGTTCGTTTCCTGCGCTAGCAAGGTCAAGGTTACAGCTATTAGTGGAGGCAGAATTGTCAGATCTCGAGGCAGCAATTAAGCTAGGTCCTAGAAAACTTCTAGGATTTGCCAAGAGGAGGGAGCTATTCTATAACATAAGTCCTGGTACTTGCTTGGGGTTCTTTCATTTGGTCGTCAAACAAATTCAGGTAACACTATAGGCACATTCATTCTATGTGAGATCTTTTTTTTGGGGGGATTTGGGATTAATGGCAGGGTTCTATGACCATAGCGCCAGGTACAAAATCAAAATGGTCTTTCTAGTTTGCCGTTTCATTTCACACGTTCCTCCGTTATTCACAGTAGCTCCGTTATTCAATAATATTTGATTCCATTATTTCTCGAAATGTAAATTTTTTGGTTTTTAAATGGCACCACGCCAGGCACAAAATCCATAGTAATTTGGTTTTTATATGGCACCACGTCAGTTTTTAATTGTAAATGCACTGATTCCTGTTAGGAGTGCAAAACCACCACCCTTACTCCAGGTCAGGGAAGCATTGTATCTCTCAACTCCGCCAAAACGCCAGAAGGAATCACAAAGCCAGCCTTGAGGCTGATTTAAATTTTCATCTCAACCAAAAAAGCCCGAAAAATTGCAGTTGAGCGGATTATGACACTGCACGACCACTTCGACGAACTGAATAGAACGGAAAGGTGATGTGAGATCTTTACTGACCTCCGCCACCTTTTCGATTGCTTCTGCTTTTGGCGACCTTATAGGCCTATTTTTGGTAACATCCACTAAATTTTCACGACTCCCCTCCCAATCTCATCCTGTGACAGGGTTTTGGGTTTCCGCAGTCAGGTATTTTGAAAGTAATCGATGACTTTTAACTGTCATTTATAGAACTCTCATTCCTCTTGGTTCTTGTTGAGCTTTTCAGTTTGTATGCTCGGTATCATTTTACTTCGATATCATTCAACTTCGATTCACAAACCCCCATGCTATCTTAGATAGCTGCTTATTAATGCGCTCTTTTTTTCCTTATTGTAACTACTTTGCTTTTTCACAGCTGCAATTCTAGTATAGCTTTCTTGCTTGCATCCTGCTAGGAGGTTTGGCCAACTGTATCTCAATCCATGAATAAGTAAATGCGTCTGCAGTATGAACTTCGTAAATCGTTGTCCAACTGTAATTTTCTTTATGTACTTAATGTGCTTATGACAATCACATTATTCAAAAATCTCATCTGAGCTATTCATTGTGTGTCACACACCGTCATTCATGCAAATACTTATCACACCCATACAAACACGCGCACACATCCATAGAAATTTGTGCACACAAATCACTGTAAACATAATTAGCATTAGCATATTCAATTCATCAACAACCACACACACACATTTATAGATATCATCAAACAGAATTGATTGAAATTTATGTACTTGCATGTGTGTTCAAGTGTTTGTATTAAAGCTCAATCGAACAATTGACATGTATGGCACACGCAAGCACGCACACACACACACGCGCGCATCTAAACCAATACATTTTACAATTAGCATAAACACGCAACTCTCTCGCGCATTTCATGTCGTACTCGTACACATTCACCGCCTTCAACTGCATTGTTGTTGGCGTAATTGTAATTTAATATTTTAATTACACGATTACTCGCATTAGCTGTTATGTACTTAGGCAAATTATAAATGGGTGTGTACAAGATAATAGAAACATTTTGTTGATTTAATTTATTGCGTGACTAAAGATATATTTGGATTTATAGAAACTTATTTAATTAGATGCGATTATGTAGTTAAAGTTTTCGATTATTATTTAATAAAAGGCAATGAATGGTGGTAAGTAAAAATCAGGTTAGACAAATCTACTTCGTAGCTGGAGCAATTGAAAAAGACTTTTACAAAAAATCGAAACAGGGAAGCATAACCTCAAATCATTTTTGGCCTTTAAGCCAGCACGCGTGCCTCATTATCTTCATACGAAGACCTTGACAACTACGCTGGTTTTTATCATTCTTTCTCGTATCCTATGAAGCAGTAATGCCAACGTTCACTGTCTTCCTGGGGTCGATGCACAGTTTTCCTACCCAATCAATGCGCAGCTTTATTTCAAGGCAATCGAAGGCTGGGTTAGATAGAATTATACGGTCAGAAAGACATCATGCAGACATCGTGTGCCCATGGTGTTGCCAGAATTTGTGGATCAAGCGGGAAAACACCATTAAAGACTTTTGTTATTAAATAATTCTTCTGCTAGGAACCGAAGCCTTTCCACCTACAACCTCAACTTCCTACCTCTGATGCCACTAATGAGACCAAATTTATAAACACCGGATCCGCAGGTGCTGTGCAAATAAGAGCCATGGCTCATATATTTGCGTTACGTCGTACAAACCTTACTCATAAGTGAGATGAGAGTTCACTCGACGCCACTTTACTTTGTTTTCAGGTTTATCTGTGAGTCTAGAAACAATACAAAGCCTCCATAACCTCTACTAGAGCGCCGTTGCTTTATTTTGTCCCGAAAATTCCACTCTCTAGGTCGCATTCTACTTCCCCTCCTTCGAGCTTATTATGATTATTATCCTTAGGACTTCTTTGCTTGCATCAGGGCGGTGTCTGTGTAGAGCATATCCTCTGCCTTATTATTTATTGAAGAATGTAGTGGTAACCCTCCTTCGAATACAGGGATATGCGGGGTTAGGTAAGGTTAGGTTGAACTGATCGGTGCGCGTGGACCTCAAATAGACTAAATGAATTCAGTGTTTCCAGAAGTTTTCGCAATGTCAGAACTGAAAACCCCTATCAAAAACCAGGACCCACAGTAGGTGCTCGATCGTTTCCTCCTGTAACTTCCCACATCTGCTTTCACTGACGACGCCTGATTTAAAAGCATGTGACACCAGAAAGCTGTGTGCAGTGAGAATACCCATCTTTGGCCTACAGTATGCTCTAAGTAACTTTTTTAGTCTAAGATCGTAAGATCTGCACCCGACCTTCGACAATTTGCAACCGCACGCTTGGTTCCACTCCTATCCTGCTTGGGCGATCATATGCTATACTCGCTTGCTTCTAATCTCGCCAAATCTGATTGACACGTCTACGGTTCAAGCTTCGAGAGATGCGCCCTGTTTAACTTGCTCATCCGCTTTTTCATTTACATATGTATATTCGCATATGCTTGGAGATATGCATATTTCTTCCTATCCAGATACGCGAAGTACTTTCCAATCCCGTTTCGGTATATTCGGAATCTGACGCTATAACTAGTTCAGCGCATCTTCCAATTTCCTCACATATAGTATTCATACCTTTGGTCTTTGTTATCATGGAATTTAGCTTTTTAGCCAATCCATAGGCTTGTGCATTGTCTTTGGTGGTCTGGAGCGACTTTAAGCCGTTCGATGGGCGCGTCATTGTCACATCTTATCACCTCTATCTTCCCGTTAAAATGTAGGATTGTGGGGGTTTAAATGGTTCGTCCCGGACTATGCTGATTATTATTTAAAGCAGTTCCCTTTCCAAAGATATTCATTTATCCTTTCAGAAAAAACCGAAGCCGCCCGTGACGCTAATCTACCTCTGTTCTTATTCCTTATCTTCGTTAGAAGCGTTCGAGTTATCCACTTGAGTCGTTCGACCGTCCTGCCCAGCTAGTTGGGGTCTTTACCCCTGTCGTAAGAAATTCCACTGTGTCAAAAGTTCTAGAGATCAATAAAAACCGTTCGGATAAAAGAATTCGTTAGTATTTTAGTCTTCCAGTCTTTGTCTTATTTTTTGTCATGTTTACCTTGTTTATCGCTGTTTCCTTCTTCTGTGTTTTATTATCTTTCCATTTTTAACACGTTTATATATATATATATATATGCGGGGAGGCTGAAAAATGCCTAATGCACCATAATTGCTGCCGTCGCCGCAACCGTGTGTCCGTAGACTAAAAAAGAGCCCCGTCCTGGAACCGTCGCCCACCCAGGAACCACTTTCGCATTACTTCAGGGTGGCGTTCCATATTTCTCATTTTTTAAGAGCCTACTGTTGTCCCTGCGTCCAGGTTCCCGCTATTTGCTCTGAGTGTTCATTTAATCGCCACTGCTTCGCATGCGCATTTCTCTGCGCTCCTTCTCAGCATCCATCAGGCGTGTCATTACTATAAATGCCATTTTGCTCACTGCAGTCCAGCGCTCTTTCCTGTTGCACATATGTGATACTAAATTTCTCGTGGTAGGTTCCTCCCCAAAGACTCCATGCAAGGTGAGTATTTCTTCGTGGAAACGGGGGCAGTGGAACATGACGTTGTTGTTGTTGTTGTAGCGATTAGTTACTCCCCGAAGGCTTTGGGGAGTGTTATCGATGTGATGGTCCTTTGTCGGATACAGATCCGATACGCTCCGGTACCACAGCACCATTAGGTGCTGGCCCGACCATCTCGGGAACGTGGAACATGACGTGTTCTGCGTTTTCTAACTCCGTGGTACACATTGGGCAATGAGGATCTTCCTCTATCCTACGCTTCCATAAATACTCTTTGAAACCGCCATGTCCACTCATTATCTGCGTGAGATGGTAGTTCAGTTCAGTTCGCCGTGCTTCCGCTCATTCCATTGAGCTACGTTCCAAACTAGTGTGAAAGTCCAACGCCCTTTACTCGAGGCCTCCCACCGTTCTTGCCACTTAGCTATTGTTTGTGTCCTTGCTCTTTTCTTGCTCTTTTTCTTTATATTAGCTTCACTTGTATGTATGTATGTGTGGTTGGTTGTAACCCTCTAGGCTATGTGCGCATACCGTGTACATATCCAGATGCGTTAGAGACCGCCTTGCAGGCATACCTGATTGTCACCGTTCCTGAATATATAAAAAATACAATCTAAATGTACTTGTTCCTACACAAACACAAGTTCCACGTTTAACGCCAGTTCAGGTATTAATGGTTATATTTATTGTAGTTCACCTTTCCTTCCAAATCAGTTTCATCTTCGGTAAATAGTAGTTACAACATTACTTATGCACTAATTTACAAATTACAAATCGAATTATTTTCTATTATCAATCCAGAGTCTTATCCCCAAAGGGAAGCTCTTAACTAAACCAAGATAAACGAAGCAGAGCTGACTTAACGCTTTAGCTTTTTTTAATATTTTTCTGGCATTCAAACTCCAAACGCGCGCGTGTGTAGTCGTAACCGTTGTTTGAGTTTTAGGGAGGATGTTATTTCTATCGCTATCTCCATTAGTAATATTGCTGACGAGCTTGTCGTCTGTTGCCTTCAGCCATAACTTGACACACATAAAAATATCCGATTTGAACTCTTCAGAGATCCACTGCATATTGGCATTACTGAAAAAATATTTCCAATCTGGTGAGTCGCTATCCGGTTCAGTGTTGGCAATGATCTTAACTCCGGACACGGGAAATATACAACAAGATGTCTTGAGAGCTATCTATGCGCAAAACGACTTGCCTTGGACTGTCGCTTTACGACAACCATATCAGGATTCTCATGGTAGGGAGTTTTCAACAATTTTACAAGAGAAACCTCAATGTTACTTTATGGTCATTGAAAATTTGGAAGACGTCGATATGGAAGTGTTTTACCACGATTTTGAGAATAATGTTAATTGTAATAATATTGCACAATTTGTCGTATACTTGGCAATGGTGGAGGAAAACGAACAGTATATGAACGAAATAATGATGACAACAATGCTATTCTTCATGAACAAGAAACTTTACAATATAAATGTAATTGGACGATACAAGGGGGCTAAATATTTTTATGTGAAGACAGTATTTCCTTATCATCCGGACAATAATTGTGGGAATCGTGTGATAGAAATGGAGACCTTAGATATTTGTTATTATGAAATGTTACAGGAGGGAAAAACAGAAGGGCAAGGAGATGGAGTAGAGGATGAAGATATATGTAGAGATGAAAGTGAATATAGAGATGGGGATAGATATAGGTGTTATGATGACGAATGCAATGCGAATGGGAATGGAAATGAAGTTGTGGACGTAGATGGAGCCGGGAGAGAACATGACAACGTAGAGGGCGACGGAAAGCGAGGGCTGAAAGTAGATGATGATGCGCGTATATATGAGGACGAAAAAGGCGTTGACGACGGGAAAGTAGACGGATTCGATGAGCAAGAAAGAGTTGGGAATGAAGTTGGAGATGAGGTTATTCATATCGATAGAGGATTAGAAAAGAAGAAAACAAATTCGAATACAGGTGGGGATGCAGACGCAGAATCAGAAGAAGGAAGTGGGAATGGAAGTGGAAAAGAAGGTGCAGGTATAAACAGTCACCGAATAATGGGAAAGAATAAAGACCAGGACGTGAATAGCGGAGAAAACGAAAAAGGCAACGAATCTAGAGTAGAGAACGACATAAGTACGAAGGAAGTTGTGAAAGAAAATTATGAGAAAGAGAGAAAATGTAGTGGAAATAAAGATGTAGATGAGGATGGAGAGCGAGAGCGAGACACAAAGGACGGTTGTAGGACTGGAATTAAAATGGACGAGCTAACTAAAGTGAAGTACAGCAAATACAAATACAATAAACTCACTAAATACAGGACCCAAAACAAACACATAAATCACACAAAAAAACTTCACGAACCGCAGCCATACAGAAGCTCAATTGACAGCACCAAACCAAAAATTCAACTAAAAGAACTACGCCGTGGTCTGTTAGTCGATAAGGTACCAAAAGATCTTAGCGATTGTCCAATCAAAGCCGGTTATCGTTCATGGGAACCATATATTTTTAAAGAACCTGCAGTAGAAGACTTAATTCCTGGAACTGCAAGAGCTGAAGATCAAACAGGCATAACATTAAGCACGACGGCAAGTTCAGAGGAGAGCAAGAATGATATTTATGAATATACCTACTCGAACAAGGATGATGACGAATCCTATGCGAATAAAGATGCCGACTACAGTGCATACAACGATGTAGACTCAGAAGCTCAACCGACTGCAAAACCGATGTCAAAATATCATGGCATTGAATATCAATTGATACAAACCATTGGAGAGCGTCTAAATATCAAGATCAATTTGCAAGTAGAGAGTGATAATATCTTTTTACTCTTTCATCAACTCATGGCCGGGTAAGATGAAGTCTTAAGCCGGTTATTACTTAAAGTCTCTAAAGTCTCTCTACTTTTCAACCAAAATTTCTCTCTATCTCTTTACAGCGATGTTGAAATGATAATTGGCGGTATTGATGAGGATCCATCCATAAGTCCGTACATCTCCACTACTATTCCATATAATCAGGACGATCTAACTTGGTGTGTAGCGAAAGCCAAACGCAATTATCAACTCTTCAATATGTTTAATAACTTTCACATCAATACTTGGATCCTCACATTGGCGCTCATGCTCATTGTTACATTGCATGTTTCTGTCACACAGAAATTACTGAGACTGCGACTCCGTCAGTTTCGCGGCATCTTCGTGACTTTCTCACGCGTCTATGGCATTCTCCTAAGCCAATCGGCATACATTCGCCATCTACCGATGTCGCTGCGTCTGACTTTTATTTTCACATTCATTTTTTCCTTAATGTTTGTAAATTTGTATCAAAGTTTTCTGGTCAGCACCCTGACCACGCCCGTAGCGTCTTATCAAGTAAGCCATTTAGAGGAGATATATCGCAATCGAATGACTGTGACCGGTAGTGTAGACAATGTACGACACATAGATAAGGATGGTGAGGTAAGTAAGACTTGTACAATAGTATATTATTACGCTTACGTGTAATCCTACCGACGGTGGCTTTCAAAGTCCAAACTGATTCGATACATTTGGTTTATTAAATAAGCCGCCTAACTTAATTGTTATTTATCCACTGCTGGTAGTAAAGCACCGAGTGTTCAGTACTGACCTACAATACAGAAGGTCATGTCATGTCAGAAGACATAAAACTCGCCAATGGTGTGTGGGCTTAGCCAGATCCTTCAACTTACATCACCATCACGATAATTAAAGGTGCCTTTACACCACGAAGAGACATTATTACGTTTCCCCATATTTATACTAGGCCGCTGAGCCCGCCTGGTCGTCGACCAACCGATTTTCGGACGCAGAAATCTGAGAAAGCTTGTAGTGAATGAGCTCGTTGAGGGAAACGATGTGCGAGCTTAATTAAAATAAACACAGAGAACTACACAGAGCCAGCAAAGGAAATAAAGAGCATTTAAAATTTTCCAGAGCTTGAGGGCCGTAGTCGACCCAGCCGACCGTGAAGCGGAGCAAGCAGATCGATGACAGTTCGCTGACAAGAAATTTGCTGCGCTCAATCCTCCTTTCGCTACCAGATTAGGAAGGAAGAAGCGTTAAGCTGCCCGAAGCGGCAGCCACCTCCTGAAAGCAAGACACCTGCTCTAAACAGGCGGAGTGGAAGGCGAAACTTGCAGTCTTAGAATGGCGATGCGACCTATGTGATAGACCACAGAAATTGCTATGGTTAGAAGTCTATCGTATGGTAACGATATCTAGAAAGGTGACCGCTTAAAGTAACGATCAGAACGATGCCAAATGAAGACAAAAAACACAAACAGGTGCTCAGTGACAACCACAAAAAGGCGTCGGACCTCTATGCCAGGAATTGGCCGACGAACACGGTTCTTAAAGAAAAGAAGAAAGAAAGAACTCGCAGAAGAGGAACAGTACACTCCCTAGGGTGACACGCGCCACTCTGAGGTTAAATTCTTACCTATCCAGAATCAACCCCGATATACATAATGCATGTCCTACTTGCAAAGTGTCCCCACACGACACCAACTATATCTTTAATTGCAATGTAGAACCAACGCCTCTATTACCCCTCTCACTCTGGTCCCAAGTTGAAATTGAAAATTTCCTTGGACTCCCGTTAGGGAATATTGATGACAGTATGTGAATGGTCGCGCCTATTGAATGGTTACTGCTACAAGAACAACAACAACATGCGGGACGAACAAAATACAACGCCCTGCGTTCCAATGAAGCGTGAACCAGATACGGATAGAGATTTAACATGCAAATGCAACAACAACGTGATCCATATGGTTCGTTTGCATGTTAAATTTTTATCGGTATCTGGTTCACTGTTCATTGGAACGCAAGGGCTGTCGCTCGCTGATGCAGCGGGGATAGTTTGAAAACTGTAAAGGCAAGGCACAGACGAACGCGACCACTTCTGAAAATTGTTTAGGCATGCTTCAGGATATCAGTGAAGGTCTTTATGGTTGTAAATGCTATTTAAATTCATCCTAGTCCCTGAGCATTATAGTTTTTAGAACTTCGTACATTCTTTAAGTTTCTCTGCGCCCTCTTAAATTTTTCTGCTTCGAATAGGTGTTGTAACCTGTTCCTTTCCTTGAGGAGTAGAAGTACAACAACAACGGCACTCCAATTTAGGTACCTACTGTGTATAACGCGGTATATGCAAGACTTCCATAATCTCATGTCCTCCGCCCGTATTAAAGTACAAAACTATCTTCACTGTCCTCCTCTTCTCTCTGAATCGTTTAATTGTAAATGAATCGTGTCTCTTTTACCCGTCAAATGTAATCTTATTTCGCGCGAAAGAAAAGATCAATTAGAGCGCGCAAGAACTAACACTTCCTATAACACGAGTGATAGAACTGCACGGTCCGTAACTGTTGCACGACAGTGAGGGTCTTAAATATAGATAGAGAAAAATTATCTGTCCGACTTAGCAGCGCCTCTTAGTGCGGTAAGGGTGCTGTTACTACCCGAGGCGAACTGGTGTGAGGAGGCCCCGTTCAAGTACGTCAAAATAAATTGCTTCAAATCATACAGTATGCACCATCCCTATCACCCTCTGTTTTAGGGGGGTTGGTAGCTCTTGTTCACCGACCTGCCATCGCCTACTTATAAAGCGCAGGTGCAGTCACTCTGTGATATAATCGGGCGCTATGGAGGTCGGTTAAGCCTTTTACTCCTGCAGCTAGTTGTCTGGCCCAGCAACGGTGCTTTCAGACTAAACTTAGCTGAATAAAGTTTTAAAATCCTATGTTTGGCGGAGTTAAATCTAATAGCTTTTGCAGCATTGCGGAAAAGAAACTCTTTCCACTGTAGTAAGTATATCTACAAGTTCTAAAACGCAGATGGCCAAAAAGCTGGACTTCTATCCTTTTTTTGCATCCTTCTTGGTGCCGTTGTGAGATCGCTTTGGACCGTTTTAAAACAATCTAATAGCTTGTTATTGTTGTTGTTGTTGTAGCGATAAGGACACTCTCTGACGGTTTTTGGGAGTGTTATCGATACTGATGGTCCTCTGCTGGATATAGATCTGGGTCGTTCCGAGCACAGGCACCATTGAGGTACTAGCCCCACCATCTCGGGAACGATTTAGTACGACCACATGGATCCTTCTAGGACATCCTGCCCCCTAGAGCCATGATGAACTTGAGGACGCCAGAGCTTCGGTGGATTCGCCACGGGCTGGTGGGGTTGAAGAAGCAGTCAATTGCGCTGGAAACCCCTTGAAGGGTAGCGTTAGGTACACAACCACTTGAATCAGTTTGGTAGGTATTGCAGTCGCCTCTTACGACAGGCACACCTGTCGCTAGTAGCTCATTCAGTTGTCTTCAGTATTTACATTACATGACAAATACCACTGATTCCTCATCCTATATTTTTATCAACAGATTTTCGAATACATTCGTCAAAATTTCAAAATGTGTTACAACATCGAAGAATGTCTAAATCGTGCTGCTACCGATGAAAGTGTCGCAGTTGCCGTCTCACGTCAACATTCCTTCTACAATCCACGCATACGACGTGATCATCTTTATTGTTTCGATCGTAATGAGAATCTCTATATATATTTGGTTACAATTTTGGTGCCCAAAAAATTTCATTTGTTACATAAAATCAATGCCGTTATAGAGAATGTCATAGAGTCGGGTCATATGGAGAAATGGGCACGTGAATTGGATATGAAACGTAAAATACGTGAGAGTATACGTCAAGCACAAATGGTATCGGTCAAAGGATTAACAATCAATCAAGTTGTAGGCACTTTCGTTCTTCATGCGATGATATTGGCAGTGACTTTGATAATATTTTTGTTAGAATGCTGGACCCATTGGATGGTAGTAAAGCGACGTACACGCTAAGATTGGTTAAAATGTTACATCGAAGATTTAATGAAATGTAAAAATTCTTTATTAATAAGAGCCAGCTTGCATTATTGCTGCATTAAAAACTTGTATGTAACCTCTAAGGGCTCTTCTTAATAAAAATAGGTCAATGTGCAACTCTTCACAGATTTACAGGCTGATTTGTAAACTCCATAATGACTCAACCCCTTTTAGAGTAGTACCGATATTAATAGTAAGTATACAAGACAAGAAGTTCGTTGAACTCATGGGGGTCACCAAAAGGGCGGAAAGTTTTCATGAATAATCCAAAACCGTGTCCCTATACAAACAAAACAAGACAAGAAACGATACAGTTTAGGTGTTGGCCGTATACCCAATATATTTTTTAGTATTCAAAAGGCCATGAAAGACCGGCTTCTCTGCAGTTCTCTATAACTATAGGGAAGGTTTCCTTTCTGGATTTTTTTACGAAATAGTGATGCCGAACCCATTCCAAATCTCCAAAGGAATAAGTCAACACCTGAACCGTAGGTCGGGTTGGGGTCAAAACAGGAATAACACTAGGAATAGGGCTGTTATCCTTTCGAAAGTTCTGCCCTTTCATAAAAGGCTGTTTCCAATGTGACGCAGTTTTTCTTCATATCGGAGCCCAGAGCTTCTAACAAAGCCCGAAAAGCGAATCGAAAAGTTGTGTGCTGAGAGAGATTAGGGCAGCTGTATGATGAATCTACTAACAATGTTTTGTGATCTTCCCAAAAATATCATTTTCGAGCCTGCGGAATTTCATTTACTTTTTTCGGCTTTGATCTTTAAGGTCTTTTTTATGACCTACTAAAAAAATTTTCATTTGATTGTAAAATTTACATGTATACCCGGTCCGACCCAAAAATGTCCGCTAAAAACGTTGGCGATAACAGTTTTTTGAAGAAAAATACTATGAAAATTTTTTTAGTAGGTCATGAAAAAAACCGTAAAATCAAAGCCGAAAAAAGTCAAAAAAAATTATATTTCGCAGGCTCGAAAATTATTTTTTTGGGTATGCGTAGTGGAACTTTTTTTCCTGAGCGCAAATCCTATCGAAAAATCGATGACGCGACTTTCGTCCATACAAATCGACGCACCCTAATGTACATCCCGAAGTGCCTGATTCACCAGAAAGCTGATTATTGTTGCGCTTAAGATGACTGAAACGTCATCTACATATGACAGGTCCTCCGTCGAACCACCTAATCAATTGGTTTATAACCAGAGTCCACAGCATAGGTGATTGAATCCCGCCCTGTGGCGTTCCTCGGTTTACAAATTTTGTTGCCTCGCATAGACCCCATTGCGTTGTGGTCATTCTGCAGCCTAACATGGAGTCGATTTAGTTTGTTAAAGCTGGATGAACTTCAATCGAGCTATGAATATCCTACAGATTGAAATTTAATTTTTCGTCGTGTTATTAACCAGCATACTTTTTCATTTCATTGGCGGCCGACGTGGTGTGATGGTAGCGTGCTTGGCCTGCCACTACCGAGCAAAGTAACACCAAAATTTTATAAAATAGTTCTTTTCATTATTTATTTATTTGTTTAAGTCTATGAATTTTAATCCTTACAGACTATGATACAAGGAAAATTTAAAAATACTTATGCCTAAAAGTAATCGGTTTACTTAGAAAGCAGACTTCAAAATATTCATAAATTCAGCTCTTTGTATAGAAAAATCAAGAGCACGGAATTACTTATTGAGTTAAGCTCCCGAATAGCACGCGTAATGGGAGCATTACCAGCGTAATTCGTTCTGAAATAATCGTAATAAAATGGAAAGGAATTTCTGAGAGATCTTTGGGGAACATTAAATCGAATCCTTTCCAGCAAATAAGGGCAATCAATGTAGCCATTAATAACGTTATACATGAATGACAAGCACAGTATAGATCTACGATTTTCCAAAGACTTGAGGCTTAAAAGTAAAAGACGTGCAGAGTAGGAAGGATCGGCTCCGAAAAGTTTAACGGGCGAAGGGCATATTTAAGGAAAATTTTTTGAATTCTCTCAATTCTACAAATGGCCGTTTGGTTGCTTGGTCTCCAAATGAAGACAGCATATTCAATGTGAGATCTAACGTATGACGTGTAGAGCACCTTAAGGTATAGGGGTCTGAGAATTTTGAAGCATTGCGCCTTACAAATCCGAGCATAGAATATGCTTTCGACGTTACGTAGTTAATGTGATTAATGAAGGAAAACTTTTGTCAAAAACGACACCCAGGTCTTTAATCTCGTCAACACATTGAAGTTCACAGTTAGATATACTGTATTTTGTAGAGAAATTGTTAGTTGATTTTGAATAAACTATTTGGAAGCATTTTTGCGTATTTAAAGAGAGACAGGAGTTCAGCACCATTGGTGAAGCTTATTTATATCATCCTGCAGCTTTATGGCATCTTCTTGCGATTTAATAGCTGAGAATATTTTTAAGTCATCTGCATAAAGTAAACACTTTGCAAACGAAAAACAACTGCTGATGTCATTAATAAATAATATAAATAAAAGTGGGCCTAGTATACTTCCCTGGGGAACGCCAGAAGTCGCAACGAACGGACTAGACATTTTCCCATCAATGGTAACAACGCAGTGTCTATTACTTAAATAAGAACGAATCCACAAAAGAAACGTTGAATGAAAACCGATACAGCTTAATTTTTTTATCGGAACTGTGTGAGGAACTCTATCAAAAGCTTTGGAAAAGTCAGTGTAAATACAATCAACCTGTAGTCCAGCAGAGAAAGAATCTACACAGTATTCGCTAAAAACAGCAAGATTTGAAACCGTGGACCTATCAGCAACAAACCCGTGCTGGTTGGGTGATATAAGGGATTTAACAGCAAAACTCAACTTGGCATTCACAGCATGCTCAAAATTTTAGAGATTGTGGACAGCTTGGATATTGGTCTATAGTTACGCACATCGTTTCTTATTTCCACATTTGAAAACGGGCGTAATCAAGGTGAGCTTCCAATCATCGATGAACGTCCCACATGATAATGATTTATTGAAAATCAGAGTCAACGGATAGACCAAGGCTGGACAGTTTTTTAACAAGACAGAAGAAAACCCATCAACGTCAGTTTGGGATGAGGATTTAAGTATAATAATAGCCTTACTAACATCCTCACAGGAGAGAGTAAGCGTACCGAAGTTCAGGGTACTAACGGCATCCAATGAAAAATCAACCGCTTTATTATTATCATCCTGAGAAAAATTTGACTTAAAAAACTCAGCAAATAAGTTCGCTGCCTCACTTAGAGATCGCGCAGGTTGATCATCAAGGAAAACTCCAGAGGGTACAATGGAGCCGCCTTTTTTTGACTTTATATAGTTCCAAAAAGTTTTAGGATTCGATTTAATATTCGACTCAATATTATAAATATAGTTATTGTACAGAAACTTATCCAAATGATTAAATATCTTTAAATAGTGCTTGTACTTAGTAAAGAATATATGATTCTTTGACCGTTTGAAGTTACGCAAATATTTATTTTTTATGTTCTTCAGTTTTTTTTAATTCTTTCGAATACCACGGAAGTTTATACGGCCTCTTTCGCTTTACCGAATTTTATCCAAACAGTGATTAAATAGAGTGGATTTGAACGTGGCGAAGCAGTTAGAGGTATCAAGTCCCTCCAGTAATTCGTCCCCAGTTTATTTCCATTAAAGAATCGTTAAATCTAGGAAAATCGCACGAATTGAAGTTGAATGTTAATCTGCTATCTGAAGTATCCGACGCATAACAGTAAAAACTACAAGTAATGACCAGTGGTAGGTGATGCCTATCCTTGGGAATTACTGCATTAGAGCATTCGCTGACTTCACAATTAATGTTGTCACTTATAAATACTAGATCCAATAATCTATTTAGGGCATTAACACTTTTAATAATTTGCTTTAAATTGAGACTCAATAAATTATCAATGAAATACAGTTCGTGATTCAAAGAAAGATTATTAGGTGTGAGACCATAACTAGAATTATTTGTTGACCAGTGAATATTACAAAGGTTGAAGTCTCCAAGCACGCAGAGGTGGTTATCATTAAGGTTTTGTAAAACAAGAGAGATTATGTTATCAGCATGAGCTTTGTATACATCAAATGCGCTGCCTGGTGGAACATAAGAGGCAAGCAGATATAGGGAGCCATGCGCACCAGAACCAGAACCATTTATACACACGCAGATTTGGTCAAGTAGCGAGTCGTCATTGTTGAGCGGAAATAAAATTAGAATAAAGTTTTTCAATGCTAGGCCTAAATCACTTTTTATGAATTTAATCAATCTGTCAAAATTTCCCCCTCTTCGCTCGTTTTGCCTACTTCGAAAAAAGGTCCTGTACATAAGGAACATTATTGCCAACGGTGTCACGTACACCTTTTAGGGTGAATCCGCCCCTTTGCGCGATCAAGGTGGAATGTCCCCCAGCTAGCTCAGGGCGAGAGGTCGGGGCCCTTAACCCTTGTCCACCTGATGCGGAGCGGATGTCACAATCATCATTAAACTTACATCCGTGCACCTCCCTCGCAGAAAGCCCACCCTGCCTTGGACCGCTCGAATTTCTGCTTGGCAGCGAGTCCCCTTTTCCTATACTCACCACGCTCGGAGCTACCCTATGGCTACCATCTGGCAACCCTTGGAAAAAGAGCTTTTGCCAGTTCCTCTATTGTGAACATACCCCGTGTTTGACGTTTCTCGTTTGTTTACATTTTTACGTGCGTGATAAATCTAAATGTTTTACCTTTTGCTATTTTTGTGTAATTATTTCTACTTACACTCAGTGGTGAAGTGAATTTAAAAAAAAACAAGACCCCATTCATGTGGTGGCCTTTTTTTTACCCGAGAGTATGCGTCTGGACTGCCTGTAGAAGCAGCTACGGTGGTTCTTGACTTTAGCTCACAGCTGCTATGACTCGCCCAAGAAATATCGTGAGTATGTGCCCGCAGACGCGCTTTGGACCCAGGATCACGGGTCCGAACGCTGAACTCAAAAATTTTATATCTGCTACGAGATATTTGCGGAAGAAATTGAAGAAAGAACTTCATATGGTTGTTGTAATTTTGAGTGATTCGTTACCCAACACAAAAAAATTGTGCACTTAGATAAGTGTTACGCTTTCATGCCCTCAATAATTAAAGTGTTTTGTTTTCTTTCTTTATTTTTATTTCAGTGTGTATCTTAGGAGGCTCCGGCGTTGAGGCGTAGAGGACGAGATGTTGGGACTTTGGGATGTCGAGTTTACGGGAAGTACACTTGCTTCGAAAAATGAATCTAAGGATTGTTACTTTTGCATACCTTTTTATTTCGTCTTTCTAGGTACTTTTGCCATTGACTTGGGAGTTCGGCCGTACCACTCGAGCGGGCCAAGGTACGCCCAATGCGGGGAACACCCACACCCTGACAACGTCTCCTGCCTCGAGAGCTTAGCCGGGCATATGTTACGGGAAGTAACGAAAATTGTAATATGTATATATATGAACTCTTACTTTTTGGTTTCTTTATAGATGAACCCCAGAACGGGCACCTTTTAGAAACATCCTACGCCGCCGACTTGACCCTCATCGACGGAGTGGTATTCCGCAAGTTATGAAGTATATGTGTATAAAGTTTATTATAATTTGTTCTTTTTTTTCAGGTCATCGACGCGGCATTCTAGTATTAAGTTATTTAGTATACCATTATGTAGTTTTAAGTTATTTGACCGTAAGTTATTTAGTTCTAGGTTAGCTAATATCAAGTTAATTATTAAGCGTTAGTTCCGGTAGAATTAGGTTCTTTAGGATTCGTTTATTGTTTAAGGTCCTTCGCGTGCCAGGCCCCTAAGCTCTTCCCTGCTAACGACTCTAACAAGTACATATTGTTACCTAGCGCCTTAGTAATTCGACACTTAGTGAACTTGCGACAAAATTTAGCGTTTACATTTTGTTTAAAGTCGCTAAGTACAAAATTCCGTTTGTAAATTTCTTGGCCAGGCTTGAACTGTATTTCGCGAATTCTTTTATTGTAGCGCGCCGCGTTACTTTCGTACGCTTCATGTAAATTTTCTTGTATTTTCTCACGCATTAACCTAAGCTTGTCACTATGATCAATTACAAACATTTCGTTGTCATTAAGACAACTCAATTTCCTGGCGAGCGCATAATCAGCCCCATTTGTGAACATATTAAATCCGAAGAGTGCAAAGTATGGCGACACTCCTGTCGCCGAGTGCACTGCACTCCGAAGAGAACACTCAATCTCGGTTAGGTATAAATCCCAATCCCTATGGTCATTTTCTAGATATGATCTGATAGCGGCTAACACCGATTGATTTGCTCTTTCGGCGGCATTCGATTGCGGTGAATAAAAAGCTGTTTTTAAGTGTCTAACCCCGTACGTTTCCAATAGTTCCGTGAACTGTTTGGATACAAATTGTTTACCGTTATCGGAATAAAAAGCTGTTTTTAAGTGTCTAACCCCGTACGTTCCAATAGTTCCGTGAACTGTTTGGATACAAATTGTTTACCGTTATCGGAATGTACGATTTCCGGTACACCGAACTTATGGAAAATTCTTCGGTAAGAACTTAACCACATTACTCGCGGTAGCTTCGCGCATTGCCTTCAAAAATATGAACTTTGAAAAATGATCGATAATGATAAAAATAAAACAGTTGCCGCGTTTCGACCTCGGATATTTGCCTAAAAAGTCAATGATAATTTCTGAAAAGGGCGGACTGTTACTACCTCTTTCCGATCCCTGGCTTTAGAATTGTATTACAAGGTTTTGTTTCCTTACAGGTCTGGCATTCTCGTACAAAGTTGCGAACCTGTACCACCATGTTAGGCCAATAGTACAACCTCCTAAGTCTATGTAGAGTTTTCGCCATACCCCCGTGCGCAGCTATCTCTGGACAATGTGCGTTTTCGATTAGCGTTGACGTCAACGCCTCAGGGACCCACAATTTCCACTCATTTTCCTCTAGTTCTACGTTTTTCGACAAAAACTTTTTAAAAACCATGCCGTCTTCTACCTTTAGATCAGGCAACCTATCTGTATTGTTTTCTATCGTGTTGATTAATTCTTTATATTCCTTCGATTCGAATTCAACGGTATCCATATTTGCTATTGGAGATTCTGTGACCTCTGCTATACAACGCGAGAGCGTATCCGCCACTATATTGTCGGCACCTTTACGGTGTTCTATTTCGAAATTAAAAGCTTGTAGTTGTAATGACCACCTAGCTAGTCTTCCATTTAAATCTTTTAAAGACATTAGCCATTTAAGGCTAGCGTGATCGGTCACTATTGTAAAGGGCATTAAGTCAATATATGGTCGAAATCTCTTGACGGCCATCAGCGCCGCAAGACATTCCTTCTCCGTGTACTATATTTCTCTTGACATTCGTTGAACTTTTGTGAAAAGTATGCGATTGGCTTTTCTGCATCATCACTTTCTTTTTGGTAGAGTACTGCACCCAGACCATAATCAGATGCATCGCATTGTATGAAAAATCTTTTTGAGAAATCAGGGTGTCTGAGAACTGGAGCACTTGTGAGTGCTCTCTTCAAGCTATTGAATGCTTCCACTGCTTCTTCAGACATTTCGAACTTTCTCCCCTTCTCAACGAATCTGTCAAAGGTGCTGCCATTGTGGCGAAATCTTTTATAAATCTCCTATACCATCCTGCAGTTCCGAGGAAACTGCGCACCTCTTTTACCGTTTTTGGAACAGGGATTTTCTGTATTGCTTTGACCTTCTCAGGATTTGTCTTTAACATCCCGCCTCCTACAATATAACCTAAATATGGCAACTCTTTAAAACAAAATTTCGATTTATTCAACCCAATCGTAAGGTCCGCGTCTCTTAAGCAGATGACGACTTCTTGTAAAATTCGAAGATGTGAGTCAAAGTCAGGAGCGATGATTAATAAGTCATCCAAATAGATAAAAACATTTGACTTTAGTCTTTGTGGAATGACACGGTCCATTAGGCGACATAGTCTTTGGGCCGCATTGCACAATCCAAATGGCATTGTAACGAATTGGTAGAGTGGACGTCCAGGCACGGTAACGCGGTATAAGGTTTACTAGCTTCGTCTAGCTCGATTTGCCAAAACGCGAACTTTAGGTCGACGCTACTTATAAAGTGTGGGTCGTCAATGCGACTTAGTATACCCTCTATATTTTGTAGGGGGTACGCGTCTTTTACAGTGACGGCGTTTAGTTTACGAGCGTCTAACAAAAGCGATTTTTCCCCGGCTTCCTCACCACTGTCGTTCGGTTACTCCAGGGGCTCTCACTCTCCTCTATAACGCCCAACTCCAACATTTTGTCGACTTCCTCATATACGATGGCTTGCATTGCCGGCGATAGAGGATAATGTCGCTCCTTAATAGGTACTGCTTCGTCGACTAACTTTATTGTATGCTTTTCCAAGCTAGTTCGTCCTAACCCGTGATCTTCATATGTCCTAAACTCTTTTACTACTTTTTCTAAACGTTCTTTCTGCTCTGGCGTTAAAACAGTGTAAAACCCGACGTTCGTTCCTGTCTTCATCAGATACCAACTCTTGCTCTATTTTTGTTAGATCTATTTCATCCACGGTAATAACTTCAGGTGCCAACTGAACGCCCTCCAAAGTCGACTCCGAGGTAGATCGTTTGTTCGAGATATGGGCATAAAAAAAATGTAATTTTTTGTTCCACTGTATTAAACTTTACCGGTAAGTTATTTTGCCTAAGACATTATGTCTGCGGCCGCCTGCAGTTGTGACAGAAGACACATAACGTTCGATAGGAACTCCTAATCCTTCTACAACTCCCGACAGCCACGGCCTAGAATACTGACGGAGGCTCCAGTATCTAGTAAGCCGCGTGTTTGTATGCCCTTTATATCTATATCCGCATACACACGCGGGTCTGTTGTACTTAATTTCCTAATAGATGCCACTACCTTCTGTCGGAGTTTTTTCCTCTTTTTAAATCGTTCCCTTGCCTTCTGAATTTTCCGCGAAACTGCCCGACGTCCCATAACAATGCTTTCTGCAAAAATTCTTTCCCGAGTTTCGAGGTATTTCCTAAGTCGTTCTTCATAGGATATAGTATTTTCCTTTCCTGTCTTTGAGGGCTTTACGGTTTTTGTGTTTTTATTGAAAATGCAAATATCAGTTGTAATTGCTGATTCTATATACGGTTCTGTATTTGTTGACGCGTCTACTTTGACGAGGTTTGGGTGGAGCGCGATTCCCCCGTCACAATCGCGTTCCTCAAAGCGTTTCCCGCTGGGTTACACATTGGGCATTTAGGAGTAATAACATCCTGTTTGCCACATTTGTAACAGAAAATGCGCCGCTGAAGCGACATACATTCGGTGAAGAAGTGGCCGTCAGCGCCACAATTCCAGCACGAAACGTTTTCTGCGAACGCCCGACTGCTTATTTGAAGATTGATGGCGTATTTCCTCCACGGTGACTTGACCCTCATCACCGGGAGTAAAACGCTCATCGTCTTCCGATTGATAAATTTCATTCACATATTGTGCGCGTGGCGTAAAAGTACTCAACGGCGTGCGGTCCCGGCGCGGAAAGCATCGCTCGACCTCCTTGCATTCCATTCGTAATTGGTCTAGGGAATATGCCGAAATTGGGTAAACCATTTTAGCTAATGATTCGCGCAAGTTCCCTTTTACTAATCGTACTATCTCGTATTCTGGTATCGGATTTTTAAGTCGTGAACGTAAAATACCAACCGCGTGGAAATATTCGTCGATATTTTCTCCCGGCCTTTGCTTCCTCTCTGTCAATTCCCTAAGGATCTCAAAATCTGTACGTTGTGATGAATATTGGCGTAGCAGCGCGAGCTGTAAACTCGGCCAATCGACTCGGCCGTGCGACTTTATATAAAGCCAGTACCACTCCCGTGCTTCGCCGCTCAGCAATCGATGGAAATCGCGTATTATTTCATTCCATGTACACCCATATTGAGTCTTTAGGTATTCTAGTCGGAATATAAAGTCCTCGACTGGCATGGCATCGCGATGCCCTTTAAAATCTAGTCCCCATTTTTCTACCTTAAATGTCTGGCCTGGACACTTCCCTATCCCTTATTCCTGACACTTCCTTGACGCCCTGCGGAGGTAGTTGCTGATTCCTTTCTTCGACTATACGAGGTTGACGAGCTGGTGGTGGGTTGTTGCGCGTGTAGACTGCTGCACTGACCATGTGGTGATAGTTGTTCCCACCCCTGTCATGATTATTAGTATTAGCGTGTGTAGCCAAATTCATGGATCGCCTGGAATCACGAGATTCGATACTTGAGTTGTGTCTTCGTCGTTTATTATTTCGATTACGAACCCTATCGTTGCCCCCTGACTGCTCTACCGCTGCCTCCGTATTTGGACCTGCCCTATTTAACTCCGGTAAACTTTCGCGAATTTCTGTCATAATGGCTTGTTTCGCCTCGACCATCATTCTTTTAGAATTGGTGCTAACTCATCCCTAAGCCCACAAGGGTTGCCTACAGAAGCTCGATTTGGTTCGACAGTGTTGTTAGTAGTAGGTGGTGGAAAGTTCAGGTTCGATGGTGGAGCTTGTAATGGTTGCGATGCTCTTTAGGCGCTTTCGGAATAGTACCGGTGCTCTTGTTTGGCTCTGCTGAAGCGTTATTAGTATTTGCTTGCCTAGTCTCTCCGCCTGCGGCTACGGCTGTGTTACCGCCCCCGAATCGATCAGAAGATCTATAAAGGTAGTGTCGTGAGAGTTTCGCCATATTAGATGATTTTAGTTTATTTAATTGTTTAGTCTTGTATCGGGTGTTATTAAGGTTCAAAGCGACCCATACGATTGGTGTTTTCCCCTTATCGCACCGTCTATTTTAGTTATTTCGCAAAAGAAATTAATCTGATTTCCGCTCAATTCAAAAAAAAACTTCGATCGCTACTTCGACTTCCAAAATCCTATCCGTATGTTTAACTTGTTTCCCCTAAAAAATTATTATAATTTCAATTCAATTTCAGAATATTTGACTTTAAATTGTTTCCCGCAAAAAAAAAGGAGGCAATTCGATTTCAAATCTGATCGCAAAAATTGTTTTCAAACAAGATGTTTATAGCAAAAAAAATTTATCGTTTAATTTCGTTCGTTTTCGAAGATCAGTTTCAACTATTTACTTTGGATGTTCCCTCAAAGAAAATTCTTTATAATTTGAATTCTATGTCAAACTCTTTGACTTCAAATTGTTTTCTAAAAAGTATTAACAATTTCAAATTTCACATATATTGGTTTGGGTGGGTCAGATAACATTCAGGCCTATCAAAAAAAATGTTTGATGCTAGGAGTCATTGGAGCAAACTCTTGCGTTCCTACGAGGGTGTATGCACTTCAGCATTTCAAAAAAAAATCTATATGTGGATCTGTTCTAAAATTCGCATACATTATGCAACACTAGCTTTATGCAGCTGACCGCTTGAGGTCATAATGTATAATTTCCATAATTACGGAGCAACATATTAAACAAAAAACTTAATAAGGACTTCCCTTTTATCTGAAGCTACAAAAAAAAGATTGATTGTATTGTAATGAAAGAAAAATAATTTTTAGTAAATTATGAAAGATGCAAATAGTCGGCACCCTAATGCGGCTATGCCATCTATGGGCTATTGCTAGGGTCTGCCATCTGCTTCCAACTCCTGTCTCGGTGCATTTAAATTTTCGGATCAAACACCATGAATAAGTCACCGAAACAGGGTGTTGGTCGCATACGGCCAGACCCGTTTAAATCGATGATTGCATACGTGAAAAAAATATGTATATTTATAATATAAAAATTGAAATATATTTATATGAAATGAGCTTTGCTATTACTAGCGGACTTAGATGTTGATTTCGAATTTAAAATTTGCTCATTGCCGGGCGCCTATTTCAATCAGCGGCGCTGCTGTACAATCCTCACGATAACATTTTATTTTATCACCATACATATGTATATGGTATTTAAAAAAAATTTCTTTTGGTTGGCCGCTATACTAAATATAGCGGCCCCCTCTCTATGCTTTCGTTTGGGCGCCATATTAATAACAATTGTCACGTACACCTTTTAGGGGTGAATCCGCCCCTTTGCGCGATCAAGGTAGGAATGCCCACAGCTAGCAGGGCGGAGAGGTCGGGGCCCTTACCCTTGTCCACCTTGATGCGGAGCGGATGTCACAATCATCATTAACTTACATCCGTGCACCTCCCTCGCAGAAAGCCCACCCTGCCTTGGACCGCTCGAGATTTCTGCTTGGCCAGCGAGTCCCCTTCCTAACTCACCACAGCTCGGAGCTACCCTAGGCTACCATCTGGCAACGCAACCCTTGGAAATAAGAGCTTTTGCCAGTTTCCCTCTAATGTGAACATACCCCGTGTTTGACGTTTCTCGTTCTGTTTACATTTTTACGGCGTAATAATGCTAAATGTATTTACCTTTTGCTATTTTGTGTAATATTCTACTTACACTCAGTGGTGAAGTGACTTATAAAAAAACAAGAACCCCATTTCATGTGTGCCACTTTGATCTTTACCCCGAGCGTAGTGCTGTCTGGCACTCGCTGTATGAAGCAGCTTAGCGCGTGGTTCTTGACTATAGCTCCACAGCTGCTCATGACTCGCCCATAGAATATCGTGAGCTATGTGCCTCGCAGACGCGCTTTGGACACGCAGGATCACGGTCCTGAACGCTGAACTCAAAAATTTACAGTCTGCTAGCTAACGAGATATTTGCGTAAGAAATTGAAGAAGACTCATATGATGTGTTGTATTTGAGTGATTCGTTACCACCAACACAAAAAATGTCTGCACTTAGATATGTGTTACGCTTTCATGCCTCAATAATTAAAGTGTTTGTTTATCATTTCTTTATTTCTAATTTCAGTGTGTATCTTAGGAGGCTCCAGGCGTGACGGCGTAACGAGGCCGAGATGTTGGAACGACAGATTGCGGGATGTCGAGTTAAACGAAGTACTTGCTCTACTTCGAAAATTTGATCTCCCAGGATGTTACTTTTGCATACTTTTTACTTTCGTCTTACTAGTTACTTTTGCATTGACCTTGGGAGTTCGGCCGTACCCTCAGAGCGGCCCAAGGTACAGCCCACGCGGCGGGAATCTACCTCAAACTCTGACAACTCGGTTGAAATTGTATAGCAATTTACATAATCGATGAAATGTAATGTACGATTAAATGTCATACTTATTTATATTCTAGTTTAATTTCATTTCACAATTATTTATTGTCAATTCATTATTTATATTATGACATTATTATCATCTTGTAAATCGATTTACAGCACAAAGATTTTATGCGTACATGTAACAATAAATTACTCAAAACTTCAGAACTTTATGCATCAGTCGTGGAATAATAGCTTATTCATAATTTGTCGCCTGTGCATAACAAACGCATGTTTCATTCACCTGAACAGCACCCCACTTCTCATACGGTTGATCAGCAATTACGACTAAGAAGATATCTAGCGAGCAATACCAGTATTATTTTGATTAGTGGAGTTTCATTTGAGCTATCAGTTTGGTTATTAAGCTATTCGTTGCACAGTTTGAGTGTTATTGTGAAGCATTTTAATAAAGGCCATTTTTCCATTATTCAATATTGGAGTTATTTATTCAACAGTTTAGCGATACGAACCTAGCAAAAGGGGCAAATAAGAGGATTTGCAGCAAATTCGTTACAATATGTACATAGGTCCCATCCCGCCAATTTGTTGGAAAAATTAGAAAGGGCCACGATGCAAATTGGAAGAGAGGCTCTGCCTAAACCTCCTCGGAGTTTTTTTATAACGATGAGAAAACTAAACACCCAATGAAAGCTTTTCAAAATTAATTTTTTGTAGATAAGTTTAAATTGTGGAAATACTAGGGATATTCTCTCTATCTAGAATCCATGTAGAAAATTTTCCATCTTTCAGAAGTTTTCTAGACGCAATAACAAAATATGTATATTTGTGAAACATTTTCTATACCCAAACTCGTGTATATTTGAATAGAAAATTTGAAAAGAACGTTGAGCCTTAAAAATTCAATTAAAAACACAAACATTTTTATTTTGTAAACATTTTAAATGTATAATAGGTATACATATGAATTTCATGTTAACTTTTTGGTGCTACATGTGGGATCACATGGAAAGGATATAAGTTGTGTAAGTGGTGTGTTCTTTGAGTGTTGTTTATTTGGTCTAGAAAACGTGGAATTTTTTCTACGTTTATTACGTTTCCTAGACTAATCAGGGCCGGATTAACAGGTAGGCAGAATAGGCAGTTGCCTAGGGCCCCCGATTTTAGGGGGCCTCCGAAAAATGAAAGACTTCTAAAATTTCCTTACAAACATACAATTCTAGAGAGTGAAAGAAAAATATAATCAGAGCTGAAAATAAATAAAACTCAATTGACCGCATTCAAAAGGCGACGACCGAAAACCTAGACAAGGTTCCTAAAAATGACATTTCCGATTCATTTGACAAATTGTATGAGCGTGCAAAGAAGTGTATCGAAGTGAAAGAAGAGTATATTGAATAATAAAAAAGGTTTATAACTTTCCTTCAGTTGGAAGGTCATACTGGTGAAAGTCTAGCGAATCAAACTTTAAAGTTTCTTACTGAAGACTGTAGTTTAGATATTCAAAATTGTAGAGGACAATAATATGACAACGCATTAAACATGTCCGGGAAGTATGAAGGCGTGCAAGCAAGAATATTGAGTTTGAATGAGAATGCGTGTATGTTCCCTGTTCCGCGCATTCCCCTAATTTGGTTGGAGAGCATGCTGTGACGTGCTGTTTTTATGCAGTAGGTTTTTCGCCATTATGCAGATATTATATAATTTTATTCCGCTTCCACCTATCATTGGGGCTTATTAAAAAATAAAATAAACAATGAGAAAAGTTTGAAGACATTGTCAACTACACGCTGGGAAGCGCATTCGAATGAATGCCATTTACGATTCATTTGATATCATATTAGAGGCTTCAGAAATCATTGCTGATGATGAATCACAAAATACTGATACTCGTTATGAGACGACGTGTATCGCGAATAAAATGCAAAAATTCGAATTTGATTTTATGGAACTCTATTTTGACTGCTATGCGTCCAGTGAGTAAGTCATTGCAAAGTGAAAAAGCAGATTTGCAAATGTGTGGCTTTTTGTACGGATTGTTAGAAGAGAGTTTAAGTTTCATTCCATGAAAAGTTCAATGATTTCGAAGAAAAAAGAAAACTGTTATTACATGGTGTAGGTTATACAGAAATCGTAAAACGTACTCGTCGTAGAAAAAACCAACCTAATGACGGAAATGTTCCAGGAGCCCAGAAGTAGAATTTTCGCCTCGCTATGATTTTAGGACAAAAGGTTTCCTCGAAATCATCGGCAATCTTCACAGTGAAATCAAACGACGTGCGAAAGTGTATATGAAGTTTCAGAGAGATTTGCAATTCTCATCAACTTTTCTCTAAGTGATGGAGACCTACACGAAGCTATAAATAACTTAGTTCGTTTTTATTCTAGAGATTGGAAGAATTTCTCATTGAAATGAAACAATTCCAAAGTTACGTGAACTCCAATACACTGATGAACAAAAACTCATAGTCATTTGTATAAGATTCTAATGGAAGATCAATTAGTTGATGTATTGCCTAGCACAGAAATAGCTCTTCGAATCTTTTTAACATTAATGATCACAAATTGTACTGCCGAACGATCCTTCTCGCAATTAAAAGAATCAAAGCTGCTGAAAGAGCTACATCGCGACAAGACCGACTCAAGATGTAGGTATTCTTTGCATTGTGTCAGATTTATTGAACAAAGTCGTTATTGATGATATAATTGATGAATTTTCCGAAAACAAATGTAGAAAACGACATGTTTAAAATGTACATCGTAATTTTATTGATATTATTACATTGTGAGAATAAAATTTTTATGAAAGATATAAGTTTGTATTTTTTAATCGAAAAAAGAAGGGAACGGACATGAAAAAAGGGCCCAAATTGATGGTTGCCTAGGGCCCCCAAATTGATGGTTGCCTAGGGCCCCGTTGTGGGTTAATCCGGCCCTGGCTCTAATGAAAAATAAACGAAACATTTTTTGGTGATGCTTTTACGGCAAAAAAAAACATTAGGCTTTGCCCTTCTGGCGTATGTAAAACAAATAAAAGGTAGGTTTAGCCTGGACGGTCCATCAAAAGTTAAACTTGTTTATCGAACGACATTTATAGGGCCAATTGCCTCAACTCATGATTCAAATACACGAGGTTTCGCATGTAGCTTTTTTAAAAATGTGACACTCCGCACTCATGGTTGTTTTTAAGAAGAAGTGGAGAAGAGGGAAAATGAAATCCCTTTTTCAAAAAGGCACAAATTCGACAAAAATTCCCTTCTGAGACATGACGATTGATAAAGTTTTACCAAGGGCTTTGTTAGAGAATCTGGCCGTAATAACCAACCTGTTGGTCACATTTGACACTGAGGGAAAATGATGGTGTGCATAACGCGTCATAGATAAATCCTAAGATGCATATATGGACTGCGGTTTAGGAGCTGAAAGCTTCTCAGCAATTTTAGCTGTCGCTGTCAGCCCGTCTTTCAAACTCGGCTAGTATCTTCCAAACAGAAGTTCTGGGGTCTTATCCTGTAATTATATTTGAAGAAAAATGCGTTTCAAAAGCTTTCAAATCAAACAAATTTTTTTTTATCCGAAAAAATTGTTACTTATTTTATATGGGTTTTTTATGGGTTCGCACCCCGGGCAAAGCAACATCAAAATTTTAGAAATAAGGTTTTTAAATTAGAAGAAAATTTGTCTAAGCGGGGTCGCCCCTCGGCAGTGTTTGGCAAACGCTCCGGGTGTATTTCTGCCATGAAAAGCTCTCAGTGAAAACTCATCTGCCTTGCAGATGCCGTTCGGAGTCGGCATAAAACATGTAGGTCCCGTCCGGCCAATTTGTAGGGAAAATCAAGAGGAGCCCGACGCAAATTGGAAGAGAAGCTCGGCCTTAGATCTCTTCGGAGGTTATCGCGCCTTACATTTATTTTTTTTTATTTAATTTATTTTGTCGATATTTCGACTTCCATCTTAAGTCATCATCAGGGACATATAGATATGTATGATCGATGTATGTCGATCATACATATCCATATGTCCCTGTAATGGAATTCACTAACTTTTTTAACCACATTTGCCATCGCTTTATTTGCGAATCGATAACTATAACGATTTCGTTATTCAGTAACTATTTTGTATCGATATTTGTTTATCGACGAGTAAACGGCAAGTAAATTGGCTGCGTTAAAAATCACGAAATTAATATTTCTGGCAATTTTAGATAAAAAAGAAAATCGGAACTTTAATTAAATACTTTCAAACACGAAACGCTGCTTTCTTTATAAATCAAATGGCATTTGAGTACTTGGCGTTCGTTTTATCACAATATGAAGAATTACTAAGTCCATCGCCACTGGACAGACACCTTCTTAGAGAAGTAGATAACCCCATTCCACTTGAATGCAACGGAGTTTCAAAAGCTGTACCGACTAACCCTAGACTTGGCTCATGATATTATTTCTCAACTTCAAGGTCAATTAAGGGGTACAAGAATAACTGCGATATCAACAGGGAAAAAAAGAAATTGATACCGCATTTCTTTACCTCCTGTTAAAATAGGTAACAATTGACAATAAAGACTTTTTAAGAGCAGTTAGTATACGGAATTTATTTATTTTTGGCATTCCTTTTGTGCTTTTCGCATTTTTTACGTTTAGTTAAGCTGTGCTGCCACTTTTTACTATTAAAACGAAATTTAAATGTAATTTAAACATCCCAAGGGTTGTTGCGGTTCAATGTTTTAAGTATAAAAAAAGAAAACATAATATCCAAAAACAAATTTTTTTTTCTTTACATATAATTATTAATTTTTACTTTAATTTCTTAACATTTTGTTTTGCTTTGTTAATTTCTTAACGTTTTCGGCGTGTTTTAGCAGTCAAGTGCTAAAGCAGAGAATTAAAAAAGTTTTAATTGTTTTCATCTTTATTTCTAAATAATGGCTACTCTGAATAAACAGCGTCAATTTCTCCCGGCATTGTGTTTTAAGTAGACGAAATGTCTGGCGTAATTTGAAAAATGTCATCGCCCGACGCAAGTATATCGTCGTCGCTCGGCTTGGTTTCAAGCATTAGAGGACGTTAAGCGTCAAACTGAAATACAACCTGAAGTTTGCTGCGCCTAAAATTAGTTACTATCTACTAAATTTCATTACGCCATTAACCAGATGTAACTGAAATATGTGTCTAGTTTACACCTCAACACCTAATTCTATGCATCACCTCTATAAAAAGTGTGTATCCACTATTCATCCGCCCCCCAACCGATTAGCTATGTTTACCTTATACCAGGTTGTGTCTCCGATTTTAGGTCCACCCTGTTATGTAGTAGTTATTAATGCCGTGTTTTTTTTACGGCGATACGTTACGCTTACGCGTCAAACAAACGCTATCTCGCTTAGAAATGGTTAGGACAAACAATCTAGCGGCAAGTGGTTAAAATAGCTAGACTACAGACAGGGGGGTACCGAAAAGCGGACACAAACCCTGTTGTCTGGCTGTGTATAACATATAGCTGTACGCTGTTCCGGCCCAACTTCAGACTCTTTTAACCACATTTGCAATCGCTCTTATTGCGAATCGATAACTATAACGATTCGTTATCAGTAAACTATTTTGTATCGATATTTTGTTTAGCGACGATCAGCTGTGTTGTTAAATAAACGGCAAGGAACATTGGCTGCGTAAATCCGAAAATTAATATTTTATGGCAATTTGATAAAAAAGAAATCGAACTTTAATTAAATACTTTCAAATACGAAAAGCTGCTTTAATTTACAAATCAAAGGGCATTTGAGACTTGGCCTAGTTTTATCACAAGACGAAGGAATTACTAAGTCCTCGCCAGTGGAAGATACCTCTTAGAGAAGAAGAGAATCCATTCCAACTTGAAAAACGGAGTTCGAAAAACTGTACGACTAACCCCAAACTCGGCCTTCAGAATTATTTCTCAATGAAGGTCAATTAAGGGGTACAAGAATAACGCGAGATCAACAGAGAAAAAAAGAAATTTAATACCACATTTACTTACCTCTTGTTACAATAGGTAAAAGCTGACAAAAAGACTTTTAAGCGCAGTTAGTAACGGAATTTATTTATTTGGCGTCCTTTGTGCTTTCGCATTTTTAACGTTTAGTTAAGCTGTGCTGTCACCTTTTCTACTATTAACCTGTCTTACACATGAGTCCAGCCAGACCTTTCCATTTTTATCTCCAACAAGTAAGGAAGGTTAAGTTCGTGGTAACCGAACATTACTACGCAGTTGAGAGCTATGGTGACAACATAAGGGAAAATAACCATGTAGGAAAATGAACCGAGGGAAACCCTGGAATGTGTTTGTATGACATGTGTATCAAATGAAAGGCATTAAAGAGTATTTTATGAGGGAGTGGGCCATAGTTCTATAGGTGGACGCCATTTAGGGATATAGCCATAAAGGTGGATCAGGGTTGACTCTAGAATGCGTTTGTACGATATGGGTATCAAATGAAAGGTATTAATGAGTATTTTAAAAGGGCGTGGACCTAAGTACTATAGATGGACGCCTTTTCGAGATATCGCCGTAAAGATGGACCAGGGGTGACTCTAGAATGCGTTTGTACGATATGGGTATCAAATGAAAGGTGTTAATGAGCATTTTAAAAGGGAGTAATCCTTAGTTCCATAGGTGGACGCCGTTTCGAGATATCGCCATAAAGGTGGACCAGGGGTGACCCTAGAATTTGTTTGCACAATATGGGCATCAAACGAAAGGTGTTAATGAGTATTTTAAAAGGGAGTGGGCCTTAGTTCTATAGGTGGACGCCGTTTCGAGATATCGCCATAAAGGTGGGCCAGGGGTGACTCTAGAATTCGTTTGTGCAATATGGGTATCAAACGAAAGGAGTTAATGAGTATTTTAAGAGGGAGTGGGCCTTAGTTCTATAGGTGGACGCATTTTCGAGGTATCGCAATAAAGGTGGACCAGGGGTGACTCTAGACTTTGTTTGTACGATATGGGTATCAAATGAAAGGTGTTAATGAGTATTTTTAAAAGGGAGTGGGCCTTCGTTTTATAGGTGTTCGCCTTTTCGAGATATCGCCATAAAGGTGGACCAGGGGTGACTTTAGAATTTGTTTGTATGATATGGGTATCAAATGAAAGGTGTTAATGATTATTTTAAAAGGGCGTGGGGCTTAGTTCTATAGGTGGACCCCTTTTCGAGATATCGCCATAAAGGTGGACCAGGGGTGACTCTAGAATTCGTTTGTGCAATATGGGTATCAAACGAAAGGAGTTAATGAGTATTTTAAGAGGGAGTGGGCCTTAGTTCTATAGGTGGACGCCTTTTCGAGATATCGCCATAAAGATGGACCAGGTGTGACTCTAGAATGCGTTTGTACGATATGGGTATCAAATGAAAGGTGTTAATGAGTATTTTAAAAGGGAGTAATCCTTAGTTCCATAGGTGGACGCCGTTTCGAGATATCGCCATAAAGGTGGACCAGGGGTGACCCTAGAATTCGTTTGTGCAATATGGGTATCAAACGAAAGGAGTTAATGAGTATTTTAAGAGGGAGTGGGCCTTTCTGGACCAGGGGTGACTCTAGACTTTGTTTGTACGATATGGGTATCAAATGAAAGGTGTTAATGAGTATTTTTAAAAGGGAGTGGGCCTTCGTTCTATAGGTGTTCGCCTTTTCGAAATATCGCCATAAAGGTGGACCAGGGGTGACTCTAGAATGAGTTTGTACGATATGGGTATCAAATTAAAGGTATTAATGAGAGTTTTAAAAGGGAGTGGTGGTAGTTGTATATGTGAAGGCGTTTTCCAGATATCGACCAAAATGTGGACCAGGGTGACCCAGAACATCATCTGTTGGATACCGCTAATTTATTTATATATGTAATACCTGCCAAGATTTTAAGGGTTTTTTATTTCGCCCTGCAGAACTTTTTCATTTTCTTCTACTTAATATGGTAGGTGTCACAATCATTTTATAAAGTTTTTTCTAAAGTTATATTTCAAGTCAATAAAACAATCCAATTACCTTACCATATTTCATCCCTTTTTTCGTATTTGGTATAGAATTATGGCATTTTTTTCATTTTTCGTAATTTTCGATATCGAAAAAGTGGGCGTGGTCATAGTCGGATTTCGTTCATTTTTCATACCAAGATAAAGTGAGTTCAGATAAGTACGTGAACTGAGTTTAGTAAAGATATATCGGTTTTTGCTCAAGTTATCGTGTTAACGGCCATGCGGAAGGACAGACGGACGACAGTGTATAAAAACTGGGCGTGGCATCAACCGATTTCGCCCATTTTCACAGAAAACAGTTAACGCCATAAAATCTATGCCCCTACCAAATTTCAAAAGGATTGGTTAATTTTTGTTCGACTTATGGCGTTAAAAGTATCCTAGACAAATTAAATGAAAAAGGGCGGAGCCACGCCCATTTTTAAATTTCTTTTATTTTTGTATTTTGTTGCACCATATCATTACTGGAGTTGAATCTTGACATAATTTACTTATATACTGTAAAGATATTAAATTTTTTGTTAAAATTTTACTTTTAAAAAATTTTTTTTTAAAAGTGGGCGTGGTCCTTCTCTGATTTTGCTAATTTTTATTAAGCCTACATACAGTAATAAGAGTAAACGTTCCTGCCAAATTTCATCATGATATCTTCAACGACTGCCAAATTACAGCTTGCAAAATTTAAATACCTTCTTTTAAAAGTGGGCGGTGCCACGCCCATTGTCCAAAATTTTACTAATTTCTATTTGCGTCATAAGTTCAACTCATCTACCAAGTTTCGTCGCTTTATCGGTCTTTGTAATGAATTATCGCACTTTATCGGTTTTTCGAAATTTTCGATATCGAAAAAGTGGGCGTGGTTATAGTCCGATATCGTTCATTTTAAATAGCGATCTGAGATGAGTGCTCAGGAACCTACATACCAAATTTCATCAAGATACCTCAAAATTTACTCAGTTATCGTGTTAACGGACGGGACGGACGGACGGACGGACGGACGGACATGGCTCAATCAAATTTTTTTTCGGATCCTGATTATTTTGATATATGGAGTCTATATCTATCTCGATTCCTTTATATATGTACAAACAACCGTTATCCAATCAAAACTTAATATACTCTGTGAGCTCTGCTCAACTGAGTATAAAAAAGACCACTTTGGGTTAAGCCTAGATGTTTGAAATTTTAGATAGTTTCCTAAAATTTAATCATACGTCGACTTGTAAAAAAAATTATCTTGATATCTGATATATATATCTAGTTATATATATGTGATTAATACATCACATTCGTAAACCCATAGGTCTGGCTGGACCCACATACATTTCTATGTAATATTTTGCATGCAACGCGCATAATGCATTTTTTCAAATTTTTTAATGTCAAGGCAACCTTGCTTTAGTTCATATTGTTACGAATTGCTGCAAATCCCCTTATTTGCCTTTTTTGCTAAGTTCGTATCACTAAACTGTGAATAAATAACTCCAATTGAATAATGGGAAAAATGGCCTTTATTAAAGTACTTCACAATAACCTATACTTTGCCAATAGCTGGCTTAATAACCAAACTGATAGCTTAAATGAAACTGACTTTCAAAATAATACTGCTATTGCTCGCTAGATATCGTCTTATCGAAACTGCTTGACAACTCAAATCAAACTGAATTCCAGCGCCTCTACATCTGCGGCCTTTTATACTCTCTGGTCTCCTCGTTCGCATCTTCTAGAATCTACTAGCATTGTCCATGAGCTCTCAAACTTCTCAGCTATAACTAAAATTGCACGATTTTATAGCATCTCTCATACCCCATTCTTGTATGTGTGAGCGGCACTTCCACAATTATAATTGCCTACATTTAGGAGCATCTCAAATAAGATGTCTGCATATGGTTGTGCTTTGCTTCTCAGCTGCGTGTACCTACATATGTGTAGACATAATGATTGATTCGTTTATGTAGATACAGAGGGGCTGTCTGCTTTATTGTGTTGTGACTTTATTTACTTAGCATCAGACTAGGGATGTGAGTATCACTTAGTGTCACTCATAGTCGTCACACTGCCCTCCACCTAAGTCTGATCGTCCCGATCAGACAAATCTCCCGATCTAAACGCTGCTAGCATCTCCAATTGAACCACTCTTCTACATCGAGGTTTCCCAATGGTTTGTATGCGGTAGATGGTGTCACTGATCTTCTTCACAACTTTGTACGGGCCTTCCCAACTGCACCGAAATTGGATGAACACCTTTCTGTCGGTGGTGGTTGTATAGCAGTACAAGTCTCCCTCTCGGAAACCTTCTGAATTATTTTCCTTGTCGTCCCTGTATTTCATCTTACTACTCACTATCCCGGATCGTTCCCTCGCACTCTGCTGCTGAGCCAATGAAACTACTCGTAGAGCTTGCGCTTGACGGATTGGTTCGCATACGCAGCATTGTTCCCACGTTTCACAACAGTAGTGCGCTCTGGCTTGAAAACTACCCTCGCATTCTTCTGGGAAATTCGTTGCTTCGGTGTTGTGCGTCCATTAGGTTTTGTCAATGCCGGTCTTTTTCTCGCAGGTAACTTTTAATTTCGCTTTATTTGGCCCATTCGATCCATCAACCTTTATCTTGACTTTCGTGGCCTTTGTCGCCTTTTCTCCACCAGTACTCGATTACTGCTGAAACCTTTTCCAAACTGAAGTTAAGTGGCACAGCCTGGTTCTTATAGCGCATAATTTTTCTCCGCATATCGATCCTGATGTCATGGTCAACCAAGAAGTCCTCTCCCAATATGACTCATCAACGATCTCCGCCACAACGAATTTGTGTAAAACCATGACCTTCCCAATTAGGATTCACATATCACTCTCCCTGGACTGGGTTATACTCGCCTGTGACTGTACGCAACCTTGCTCCAGGTAATGACTTTACTCTCCTGTGGACCAAATCAGATCGAATCAAGGAATGAGATGCGCCCGTATCTACAGTCAGTACATGTTCTTTGCCATCCACATTCCTCTGACGGTAAGACTGCTCGATTTTCTACCAATTTGCAACACAGATATCACAGGGCATTCAATAGCTGGATCTAGCTCTCGGTCTCTACCTCTTACTCGCTCTGCTCATCTCCTCCAGGTTTGCGTTTACGGCCATCCCCAATTGTTGGAACTACTAGGATCAAGATCGCAATGACGGGCAATCTGACCGGACTTCCCGCATTTGAAACGTTTGATAACTTTTCATTCCTCTTTGGCGATCCTTTCAGCGCTCCAATATTGCGTCTACCCAATCTGGTCTTTCCACTTCCACACGATGAGCTTTGTATGCTGGTTTACTCAATAGTGAAGCCGTTTCCTGAGTCAATGCATGTGATACCGTTTCAAGCAAATGTTTGCTTGGGCTTGCGTATGTAGCTCGTTTCGTTTCCACGTCCGTATGCCATTTATAAAACTCTGGATTTTTACCCTCTCGGTGTACTCCACGGGTGCGTCCGCATTTGCCAAATGTGCCAACCTTTCAACATCCGAGGCAAACTCCTGCAAAGTCTCATTCGATCTTTGGTGACGGGTTTTGCACTCAATTGGAATATCTGTTTTCTATGCTCGCTTCCATAACGTCGTTCTATAGCAGCCATCAATGTGTCATAACTGTTCCGTTTGTACCCTGGAATAGTCTGTAAGATTTCGGCAGCTGGTCCTTTCAATGCTACGAAGAGTGCAGGAACTTTATCTTCCACATTCCAGTTGTTCACTGCCGCGGTCTTCTCAAACTGTAGCTTAAAGACCTGGAAAGGAACAGAACCGTCAAAGGATTGCTGTTTTTACCTTTGATTACTCGCTGAAACATCTGGGCGATTTAATTGTAATTCCTGGATCCTATCTTTCAAAGCATCCATCTCTGCCTCTATTTTATCCTGTCGACCCCTGAAGCCTTCATGAAACTGGGTTAGTTTTTTCTTCCATATGCGCTTCCAGTTTCGATGATATACGGACTTCCTGCTCTTCTAGTTGTGTGGAGATCTGAGATGATATCTGTGCTGAAATTTTTGCCGACATTTCGGAAATACGCGTCTCCTGTGCTTCAATCTTAGATGTTATGCGTGTTTCTTGCGATTCCATCTGTGATGTTATGCGTGTCTCCTGCGATTCCAGTTGAGATGACATTTGTGACGACATTTCTGAAATGCGTGCCTCCTGTGATTCCAGTTGGGATGCCATATATGTCTTCTGTTCTTCGAGCTGTGTTTCCATCTTGGATGTAATCTGTGTCGACATTTCTGACATTTGCGACGACATTGATGTTACAGTCGATGTTTGTGCTGATATTGCAGCCAAAATCATGTTCAAGTCTGTGCTCGTAACCGTCTGAGATGTTTCGTTTTTCTCTTAATTTTTGTTGTTGTCTCGTCCCCATCAGGATAAAAGACAAACTCGTCCACATCAATTCCTTGCGACTCCATTACCTCTCGTACCGTGCTTGAAGTTCGATCTCATTGCCGGTTGTATTTAATCCACGGTTCTCCAACTGCTTTTTCAGTTGCTGGATCTTCAATTCACTGAACTTTGCCATGTCCTTGTTGTCCTCTGGAATTTATTCAACAATTCCTCTTCTGACACCAATTGTTACGAATTTACTGCAAATCCTCTTTTTGCTAAGTTCGTATCACTAAACTGTTGAATAAATAACTCCAATTTGAATAATGGAAAAACTGGCCTTTATTAAAGTACTTCACAATAACACTTATACTTGCAATTAGCTGGCTTAATAACCAAACTGATAGCTTAAATGAAACGTGACTTTCAAATAATACTGCTATTGCTCGCTAGATATCGTCTCAATCGAAGTGCTTGACAACTCAAATCAAACTGAATTCCAGCGCCTCTACATCTGCGGCCTTTTATACTCTCTGGTTTCCTTGTTCGCATCTTCTAGAATCTACTAGCATTGTCCATGAGCTCTCAAACTTCTCAGCTATAACTAAAATGCACGATTTTATAGCTTCTCTCATACCCTATGCTTGTATGTGTGAGCGACACTCCCAATTATAATTGCCTACATTTAGGAGCATCTCAAATAGATGTCGTGCATATGGTTGTGCTTTTGCTTCTCAGCTGCGTGTACCTACATATGTGTAGACATAATGATTGATTCGTTTATGTAGATACAATTGACTGTCTGCTTTATTGTTGTGTGACTTTTATTCATAAGACTAGGGAGGTGGTATCAGCTATCATTACATCCATATTGAATAATGGAAACAAATGCCTTTATTAAAGTACTTCACAATAACGCTCAAACTGTGCAACGAATAGCTTGCTTAATAACCAACTGATGATAGCTCAAATGAAACTCTACTATTCAAAATAATACTGCTCTTGCTCGCTAGATAGCGGTCTTAATCGAAATTTCAAATCAAACTGAATTCCAGCGCCTCTACAATTGCCGCCTTTTATACTCTCGGATTTCAAAGTTCGCATCTTCTAGCGCTTCCAGAATCTACTAGTCCAGCAGCTCTAAAACTTCTCAGCTGTAACTACAATTGCACGATTTATAGTTTTTCCTCATTGCATACTTTCAGGAGTATCTCAGATATATGCATGTGTTTGTGCAATGATCTCCGCGCTGCTCGTATACGTACATGGTACATATGTGTAGACGCAATTATTGTTTCGTTTATGTAGATACATAATGATAGATCTATGGATGTGAATTCACGTCACCGCTTAGCATCGGCTCTTAGAGACGATAGCATCGCTCAGTGCTGCTAACGAAAATTCGTACACTGTGCCCTTATCACAATGAACGCACTTTTCTAATCCGTGGTTTCCCAGTGGTTTGTGATGCGATAGATGGCGATCACTGATCTATCTTCACACTTAGTGTACTAGGGCCTTCCCAACTGCACGCGAATCTTGGATGGAAATACACTTGACCGCCGTGAGGGTTTGTATAACAGTATCACACATCTCCCGCTATTTTTCAGAAACGCTCCGAAGTTAGTTTCCTTGGTCGGACCTGTGTTTTTTCGATCTTAGCTACCCATTATCCTGGATCGTTCCCAAATAAGAGACATCGCACGCTGTCTGCATTGTCTTTGGCCCAATGAGAACTACTGCGCAGAAGCTTTGCTCTTGACAGAATTTGGAGCCCCCCATTTTTTTTTTTTTTTTTTTTTTTTTTTTTTTTTGCATCATCATTATCGTCTGGCCGTTTCAGCAATCAGTAGTGCGCGCTGTCTTGACACCACCTTGAGAAGGCATTCTTTCTGAATACTTTCTTTCAGATCGTTTAGTGCGCCCATTGTAGGTTTGTCGATGTCGTCCTTTTCTCCACCGCAGGTACGTTTAATTCCGCAATTTATTGTGGCCATTCGCTCCATCAACCTTGGCCTCGATCTACTTTCCCTGACTTTCGTGGTCTCATGTCGAATATCCTCCACCCGCACAAAGGAAACGTCGGCACACGCTTAATACTGCTGACTCTTATTCAAACAGAAGAAGTGATGGTCAACAATAACGAAGCACAGTCTGGTTCTCTATAACGCATCACCCTTATCTCTGTATCATCGATCTTGATGTCATGGTCAACCAAGAAATCCAACATCCCAATATAACTTCATCAACAATCTCCGTCACAACGAATTTGTGTAGAACCGTGACCTTTCCAATCAGACCTTCACATATCACTTCCCCCTGAACTTGGTTATACTCGCCAGTGACCGTACGCAACCTTGCTCCAGTAACGGTTTTACTCTCCTGTTGACCAAGTCAGATCGGATCAAGGAATGAGATGCGCCCGTATCTACAGTCAGTACAGGCTCGCTTGCCATCCACATTCCCTCTGACGGTAAGACTGCTTGATTTCTTCCAATTTGCGACACAGATATCACAGGACATTCAATAGCCGGGGCATTTTTCGTTATTTACATCCGACACGCTCTGCTCATTTCCTCCAGCTTTTGCGTTTACGGCCACCCACTTGTTGGAACTGTTAGGACCAGATCGCAATGACGTGCAATGTGACCGGACTTCCCGCATTTGAAGCATTTGATAACTTTTTCACATCCGCTTTTGCGATCCTTTCAGCGCCTCCAATATTGCCGTCTACCACATCTGGGCCTTTCTACTTCCACACGACGTGCTTTGAAAACTGGCTTACTAGAAGCGACGATTTTCCTGAATCAGAGCTTGTGATCCGTTTCGGCGAATGTTGCTTTGGGTTGCGTATGTAGCTAATCGCTTTGTTTCGCGTCCTGTACCCATTTATAAAGCTGATCTTTACGTTCAGTGTATTCCACGGGTGCGTCCGCATTTGCTAAATGTGCTAGCCTTTCAATATCCGAAGCAAAACTCTTGCAAAGTCTCATTAGCTTTTTGGTAACGGTTTTGCAATCTATTTGAAATATCTGTTTCCTGTGTTCGCTTCCGTATCGCCCTTCTACAGCAAGCCATCAATGCGTCATAACTGTTCCGTTCGTACTCTGGAATAGTCTGTAAGATTTCGGCAGCTGGTCCTTTCAATGCTATGAAGAGTGCTGCGGTCTTCCTCACACTGTAGCTTAAAGACCTGGAAGGAACAGAACCGTCAAGGATGGTGTTTTACCTTCGTATTGCTTGCTGAATAACTGGGCGATTTAGTTGCAGCTCCTGTTACGACCTTTTAAGCATCTACCTCAGCCTCGATTTCGTTCTCAAACTACATTATTTTTCGTCATAAACGGGCTTCTAGTTGTACAGAGATCTGCGATGATACTTGTGCTGAAATTTGTCCGACATTTCGGATATACGTGCCTCCTATTCTTCAATCCTGGATCTATTTGTGACGACATTTCGGATATAAGTGCCCCTGTGTTTCAATCCTGATGTTATTTCTGACGACATTTCGGATATACAGGGTCTCCTGTGATTCCAACTTGGGATACCATGATAACCATGTATGTGTCTATGTTCTGGCCAGAAACTGGAGTTTCCATCTTGGATGTATACGTGTCTCTTGGGAATTTCACATCTGTGATGACAATAGACGTTTTGCTGTTCTTCTAGTTGAGATGACATATACGTTTTCTGTTCTTCTAGTTGAGATGACATATACGTTTTCTGTTCTTCCAGTTGAGATGACATATCGTTTTCTGTTCTTCTAGTTGAGATGACATTGTCGGTGTTTGATGATCTTAGATATTGCAGCTAAATCATGTTCAGTCTGTGCTCGTAACTGTCTGCATGTTCGTTTTCTCTTCAATTTTGTTGTTGTCTCGTCCCCATCAGGATAAAAGACATTACCGTCACATCAATATCCTTCATGCTTGCATTGCCTCACTGTAGCCGTGCTGAAGTTCGAGTTTACGCCGCTTGTATTCAATCCAGAAAGCCTCAGGCTGTCCAACTCCTTCTATCAGTGCTGGATCGTCAATTCACTGACACTTTGCTCATGTCAGTTGATTCCCAATCGTCGGAATTTATTCAACAATTCCTCTTCTGCCACCAATGTAACGACTTTACTTGCAAATCCTCTTATTGCATCTTAGCTGCTAAGTTCCGAATCACTAAACTGTTGATAAAACACTCCAATATGTGAATAATGGAAAATGGCCTTATTAAAGTGTACCTTCACAATAATCGCTCAGACTGTGCAACGATAGCTGCTTAAAACGCAAATACTGCATTGATAGACTCAAATGAAACACTCAACTATCAAACTAATACATACGCGACTTGCACGCTCAGCTCAGCTCGCGTCTTAGTCGAACTGCTTGACAACTAAATCCCAAAACACTGAATTCCAGCGCCTCTACAACTGCCGCCATTTATACTCTACGCTTTCAACGTTCGCATGTCTCTAGGCGCTTCCAGAATCTACTAGTCGCGGCAGCTCTCAAACTTCTCAGCGCTGTAACCATCAATTGCGAACGATTTTATCGTTTTTTATCTCACTTGCATAACTATCCAGGAGTATCTCAGAGATCTGCATGTGTTTGTGCATTGACAATCTCGCTGCTCGAGTATACGATACATGGTACATATGTGTAGACGCGATATTGTGTTCGTTTATGTAGATACGCTAATGATTGATCTCTATTGGATGTGAATCACGGGAATCACACTGCTATAGGCAGCCGGCTTAAGCCGTGGTTACTCACGTAAAACGTACGGAGAAGAAAAAACATACGTGTCAAGTCTGATAACATCACTCTGACAGGTAAACCAATAATGCTAAAATGATGATGTCTTTGAGTGTGCAATGTAACGGAAGCTCACCGATCGGCAACGCACACGTACGTACGCAGCCCGAACGTAGAATCACCAACAAATTTTGATTTTTTCCGTAGACGTGTCAGCTGTAATCAGCTCTCCCAAGTCACTAGACAGAGTTGCCTCAGTAAACACGTTTGTGACGCTAATTTTTGACGCAAAGGTAAATATGTGATGCGATTTTATGTCAAAAGACACCTACTATAACGAGTTAGAAAAATGTGACAAACTAATTCGAATAGATATGTAACAAGTGCAAGATTATAAATATGTAATCTATTTATCTGTAGTAATAGTAATTCCTAGCTGTTTTACAACACCAAAACTAGTGGAAAAAGTTGATGTTTCCATAAGCATTTATGCTATGGACTGGTCCATGGCAACAGTGTCTTATATGTAAACAAACAACAACACAAATATCTTATGTACACTGTACACGAGACGCACGACATTGGTATTCCATACGGCTTGAGAGTTCGGTCACACTGTGCTTGTCGTACGCACAAACGTCCGTTGACATGTACGGAACACGTCGGTGGTACTGCATGCAGTAGAGACGATAGCATCGTCTCAGTGCTCAGCTAACACGAATCGTCTACAGAATATTTTTGAATTGGTGCGTCGAAAGAGTGGAGTTTTCTTTTAGTCTCATATATTGTTTTTGAATTTTGCTTTGATGGCAGTTGATAATAAAAGTTGAATGTTCAGGAAGTGATGTGCTAAAATATACATGTTTTTACTAGTACGCGTAATTTTGTGGTGTGCTATTTCGTTTGATAAAAACATATATATGAGTGACGAATTGATTTTATTATATATAACACTCAGACCGCATAAACGACACTTTGACACAGTGAATTTTAATGAACGTATAGCAGATCGCATTTAGACTAACGCTTTGGATGTGAACGGCTGCTGACGAACTTGAAGATAACCTCCAACCGATAATTTTTCCTACTGATGATTATTCATACATCGTGAGGATTTGAATTGTATCTCTGGCAATAAAGCTTCAGACATCGAGAACGACCCAATAATGCCAACTCAAATGAATTATCCTTTGATGATGATGATGCCGCTGATGATGATGGTGCTAGATCGGGGTTCAAGAACTACATGGAAGGTAGATAATTCCAATGACTTTTTGTATGGTGATAGATGGCACAAGATGGAGCCAAAATGCACCACAGCGCAGTTTGTTTTCGAGTACAAAATATCATAAGCGATTCGGTCAGAACAAAGAGCAATGATTCCATGCGATCGAGCATTATTCAGAAAAATTTTTACTCAAACATTTCTTTTATTATTATAAAGAGACCAAATCGTTAACGCCAAAGACACAACTGAGAAGTGGATAAGGCCAACCAGAGACAGCACGCAAAAACTTGAAATATATGAAATCTCGGAGCATAGAGTAACAATGATTCATGCTCTGCCCAGTCTTGCATTCCTAATTATAGGTAGACAGAAAATAATACTGGTAGCGTAGCGAGCAACATCGTTAATATGCAAAAAGCAGATGTTTGTGGCGTACGGCTAACCTACCATCGAATTAGAGCTGTGGCCATGTGCTCTTACCATCGCTATCGTTGCGCTGGCTCGTCATTATTCGGTTTTGACGGACAGTCGTACTCGTGAATCATCTAGTCAAAGGTTGGATTTCATAGCAGCACAATTCGTGATATTTGGAATTTTCTAAACCAAAATCTGGCAAATAACTAGAAACCTCATGAGACATTGTAGTTGATAAGCAGTTATTTCATATCGAGGAAAAACCAAAATTCACCCAATATATACCTCAAGCCAGCGAAATATGGCGTCAAAATTTGGTCAAAGTTGTTGCAGATAATTTCTTTACAACCTTGGAAGGTACCAAGCGTCTCGCCAAAATTGGCATGGCTTTCGCTGGCACTATTCGGGCCAATAAGAGATGTATTCCCAGCGAATTCAAAAAAAGTCCTGCTCGTCCATTCTTTCATCTTGTTTCGGATTTCACGACAATTTGGTATCAATTTGCAGTAAGTGCCGAAAAAGAACAAGGTAGTCAATTTGATTTCCACGTAGAGTGTTTTGGTGAAGCAAACAAACCTGAAGCAATATTGTTTTTTACTAAAAATAAAGTTGGTGTCGATTTTATGGACTAGATGGTAACGCATTTTACTACGAAACGTTCAACAAAATGGTGGACATTTGCCTTTTTTGTAATATGCTGGATGTTATATGACTGGCATCTTACTGCATTTTCAAGAAGTTGAAATACCCAAAAAAATTACGCTCGACGCAACTTCCTATGGACACTGCTAGTTCGTTGGCTCTACCAAAGAAAGAATGAACAACGTTCATATCTCCAAACAATTTAACACGCGGACAGCTATAGAGGCCTTTGGACACTTGCTAGTTCGTTGGCTCTACCAAAAGAAAGATGAACAACGTTCATATCTCCAAACAATTTAGCACGCGGACAGCTATAGAGGCTTCTTAGGAAAACAAATAAACGTGAGTATTTCTAAATTTGTAAAACTTTTTATAATTTTACTAGCAATTCCTTGGTTTCTAATTTTTTCTTCCTTTTTTCGAAACGTCGTACATCCTACAAAAAGCGGCGCAGATACATTAGCTACAAAGAAATATTTTCAACTGTGTGAAGAATCAGATGAAAAGATCCGGATAAAGACCCGATTCTTTTGCTCGAAATGTACAGAGCCGGTTTGTCAGCAACATTCAAAATTGACAACGTTTGCTTCTGTTGTATCCGCAAGAATAATAAAGTGTTTTGGTCATTATTTGTCAATATTTCCCAATGTATTTAGAGAATGTATATAATTTAATATTTCTTTACTTATTTTTCAAATAAAAAAGGCAAAGTTTTGTAGAAAACTTTTGTGGTAGATAAGTGAAAAAATATGAAATAATATATTTCGATTGCGTTGCTTTGCTTTGTTGCTCTGGCACCGCCATACGATAACAATGAACGGCCTTTTTTCACTTTTATGCGACCAAAACTTGTATGTACATATATCCACATACAATTAAAAACGTATAAGAAATTACGAAATTAGATCACTTGGTGAAGTATCTGCGTTGTCGTCCGCAAAAGGTTGTTAATTAAACATGTTGCGTTAACCTATACGCATACCTACAATTTATCTCAGCTGTCAAAAAGGGAGTGTCGCAACGCGCCACAAAACGTGGCTTTTATCCATCCACTTAATGCGAAGGCTAAGAAGCCAACTTTTTCACCAATCGAAAGTCGCTACCAAAACCCGTTTCGTGTGCAGCCCTTCGATGAAACGTGTTGTCACAGATACATTTTCCACGGATGAAAAAGAGTTATTTTTCTTCGGGTTTGTAATCCTGACATCAATTCCAGTTTTTTGATATTCCAATGGACAATTTTGAGCAAATTTTCGGTGAAAATCATAAATTAAACCTTTACCATGTAAAATACCCCAAAGTTATTCTGAAATGCCCAATTTGATTTTGAGCATGATAGTATCTATGGCCAATATTACAAAAAATGCACATTTTCACGCGCTCTCAGATAGCGAGAAGTTTCATATCAGGTCATCAGTGCCCGCAACTTCAGAATTGAAGAAGCAGTTTCCGAACATTTTACAATTGGGACCATATTCCCCTATATAAACCTTATTGGGAGTTTATGGTCCAAAGTAAGGTATAATCACCCTTATCGCGAAGTTCACGCGGAAAAGTGTTCGCCTTCACTTCTTTTGTTCGGGTGAACTTTTTCCGCCTATCGGCAATTTCGGGCGAACAAAAGTTCACTTCGAAACAGCTGATGCTCTATTGTGAATTAGCAGTGAACAAATAATTTACTTACAATTGTGTAAATTTTGTAACAAATTATATATTTCCTTAAAATAAAACAAAAAGAAGAAATACAAAATTTATAAAATAATGTTTAGTATTGCAATTAGGCTGGTATTGATTGAGCGCGAGGAGAATATAAATGTGAAAGCGATTCGGAACAATAAAGGGACAGTTCTAACCCTATGGAGCTAATTGATTCACTGTAAGCTAAAAATTACTATTGTCAGCACTTTTGAATAACAAGTTAATTTTTATTCAATTAGCGTTCGCCAATATTACAGGCTAAACAAGCCGGCATTCTAATATTGGCTAGATATTCTTACCAACTCCTTGCCACCATTGAAGCAAAAATTTGGAGTTCCACCAATTGTAAAGTTGAGTACATGTATTTGCTTTTTCGCATAGGGAAAAGGCGTTGGAAAGGACGAAATGGGTATTAGTCAATCTTGTTCCAGTGAGGTGTTCAACATTTTGGAACCGTCGCTTTGTCCACAATGGATAACTTGGCCGACTGATACGTTGTCATAAAAAATAGAATTTACATACTTAGGAATACAGGAATTTCACTTTTTTCCACTCAGCTTCCGATTGTGCATTCTTTATTGATGTATTTCTAATAATAAAAGTACATATAATCATAAGAGTATTAAATTTCAAACAAAAAATTTCTTAGCATTTTCTTTTCCTCTCGTTCACCTGTAAAATATAAGTGAACAAATTTAGGCTTCCCCGCTGTTCATTTCGCCCGAACAAAGAGTTGCCGATAAGGTGAAATCTTTTTCGAACACGAAAAATTTTTTCGCCATCCTCTGCGATAGGGTGAACAAAAACTGTGAATATTTTCGGGTGAAAACAAAACTCGCGATAAGGGTGAATATAAGACTACATTTATATAATACACAAGTAATTGGACCAGGAGTATACGAACAGACATTGAACTACTATTACACACCCCAGTATTTTCACTTCGTCAGCTTGACTTGGGGCCATATTCATCTTATCAGGTTAACGCTAACTGGAACTATACCTGACAAATAAACGAATGATTTCTTTCGAAAAAATGCCAGTCTTAAAAGTTTAATTTGGAAAAGTTGTTGGTTAAAGCGCTTAATTTATACGAATTGATGTTTTGCATACATTTCAGCACTTAAGCAACTTTATGTAAAAAAATAAAGACTATTGTGTGAGTATTGCAATATTATCTAACGGTGGGCTGCCACTGTCCTATACATACCAGCTTGGTATGGGTCCTCTTGCTATGGTTCCTCTTTCTATATATGAGCTTTTATTTTGAAAGTGGCAAAAGTCATTTCCAACTCGTGGTCTTAAATGCATTGTTATTTTTGAACGAATGCATATATAGATGGTTCTACAATTATAACATAATAATAAGAATTGCATCTTTTGGATATTGGACTCTAACAAACTGGAGGCGAGGAGGGATACAAACAAATTATCACTGAACCTAAACGACATGAAATGACTTATGCCACTTTCAAAATAAACGGCTCATATGTATGGTGGCTATTACTACGGCGTCTGTGAAGGGTGGTCAAGGCGTGCGATATATAAACTAAGTGCTGCCGCCGCATCTCTGGTCAGTGGACTTCTCGTAAGGTGGTGTGACTTTGGAACTGGCAGCTTTGCCTATGCGAATGGCAAATTGTTGTCGTCTTCGAAATTACTTGCAGCATCTTTCGGTTGGCAACATCATCATTGCGACATTTATCACCCATTTCAGAGAGAAGCATGTATACATAAGTACATATCACATAACAAATAAGCGTATATGTATATGTACCTCTGTGTGTGCATATGACAAATGCATCGAAAATGAGAGCTAGCTTGATTAAATTCTTCACGTAAGAAAAGAGAAATTGCTGATGTCCGAGGGAACTCAAGCCTCGTCGGCTAGGAAGATCAGTGCACATATAGATATCTACGGATGGAAGTATGTTTACATTGTATAAACATTATGAGCCTTGCATTTAGCATTTTTCCCCTAAGACAATTTGTGGTTCGAACGCCTAATTGCGATACCTTCCTATATATGCATAAATTGTAGATATTTGTTACCAATGCGTCCATTGCACGTGCGCTCCGCAACATTAGACTTTAGCGGACAGTAGCGGTTGTTTATGTCAGCGTCATGCAACATGCATTTGCATCAGTTTTCGCCAAGCGACCACCGGGAGTCGACGACATGTGTAGTATAGACCGGCACAAAGTAGCGGTGGCCACTACGCTGTCATTTGTATTTCGCGGATTTATCTATGATAAATGGTGTTGGCTCATGTTGCATGGACGCGTTTATATTGAATTGCTACATACTAACATTCTATGTACAAAAGCCTGTCGTCTATTTCGATCTCAAGAATTTGCACTGAAGCCAATACTTGCAGCAACAAACGTGAAAAAATAGATCATTAAATATACACATGATATACATACATATATATTACGGATATTTGCATGCAAATTCTTACATAGTTGAACTTATGTAAGTATGTACATACATATGTATGTAAGTCCCCGAACTTGTTTGACGTCAATTTACATGAATTTTCATTTAGCAAGATTCAAAACTTAAGCTGAACAGGACGTGTTTGACAAATTTTCTATAAATTTCACTGAGGTAACTGGCCGACAAACTTTACACAAACTAATAAATGAAGGTTTTACATGGATTCCAGGCAAGATAGGATTAAAAGTGTTTCAAATTACTCAACGGATATATGTAAATTCAGTTTGGTAATATAATAAAAGAAGTTTGCAAAGCATTTTTCTAATTTGTTTTAACTATTGCCAAGCTGCGGTGTAGCACCCACGTTCATAGCCCTACCGATGCAGTGTTTCGTGTAGAACAAGCTAGCTGGACAAAATTATTTTATGAGATTTTCCGTTTCATATGCAGTCATTTATTACAACTACGTCATTTTTTTCAGCAATATGTTCTTTTTTTTTATTTTTTTCCAAAATTTTACTTCATATGCATACATTTGCTTATTTCATATACAGTAACTCATGTGAATAAGTGACATAGATCCAAAAAAATTTAAAGGACTTAAGAATATTACTTTATTGTACTTAAATTGAATGGACTACAAATCTCAATACTCTAAAAAATTCTAGAAATTCGGAAAAAATTAAAGTTTTTTCGTCGAATTTTTCAAACATTTTTTAAATATAATTTAGTTTTTGTTATAGATCGTGACAAATTTTCTTATGGGAAATTAGTTAAAATATGAAAATTCGTCGAATTTTTCAAACATTTTTTAAATATAATTTAGTTTTTGTTATAGATCGTGTCAAATTTTCTTATGGGAAATTAGTTAGAATAAATTTGCGAAAGCGAAAATTGTAAGAATTGTCCAAAAAGGGGTGTCTACTTATTTATGTGAGTGACTGTACATACATATTTTGTATTTATTTCAGTATTTATCCTGGCACTACAATTTTTACAAAATTATTTTATAGTACCAGTCAGGAATGTAAAAGTAAATTACAATAATAATAATAACAATGTAAATAATTAAATTAATTATGTGAAAATTACTTATTACAAAAACTTAAAAGTAAAGTATCATACACAGTAGAAAAGACTATAAATTTAAATTAAATAAACCTGATCCAAGAAAAAGTTATAGGGTAGGTTATCTTTTATAATTATGTTATTATTCGCTATCAACACTACTGTGAAAGCTTGAAACAACTGGGGTATTTATTGACTCCTCAACATTATCGGGGGACAGTAAATTTAAGACTTCTGAAGTCAGACTTTTAAATTTTTTTTAGGTATCTCCCTAAAACTGTTAACTAAAGGATCCGATGTTATAAGCAACATATTCATAAGATCTCTATTCGTGGCTTCACGCGACTGCTTTTGTGTGTTATCATCCCTGAATCGTCTCAAATCTTTGTTACGGGCTTCCTGTGCTTCCTCAGAAAGTTGACCAATTGGTAAAATTGCTGATTTTATAATATCAGTACTATGCACTAAGATTTTGTAACAGGCATTTTAAACCATGGATAGAGATCTATGGATAGTTTTTTAGTCTCGACCGCAAATTTTTCAAATCTTTGGATATTTATATTGTACCCAGATGCTAATGCGCGAAGGAGTGTCGAATCTTTTGATGAGCGTAACATCCAATCCCGTAATCTCAGCACTAGCCTCAGAATTTTCGAAAAACCTACGAGCAGTATTGCCGTCATTGGTATTGCCGTAACCTGGTTTTGGTTTATCTACTATCAATCCAAGTTTGTGCAGTATTTATATTACATTCAGGTATTGGCGTAAATGCTACCAAATGGGGTTGTTTTGTGTAGCGTTCCTGTGTGGTTATACCTGCATTAGAATTGCTTTGTATGTACATACCTGTTTTTATGCCTTGGTGACTGGTGCGGTAGGTTGTGGCAGGTTTAAGTCAGTGATCTTCGCCTTTTTGCTTTTGGTGTGCTTTTGTTGACCTTTCGCGTTTATTTTTTGTGCGTTTTTTGGCTACGTGTTTGTTTCCCTGTACCTAGGAATTGGTTTTGCCGTTTGTAGATCAGCTTTAATGGTTCAAATATCTCGTCGGAGCTGGTACGTACATGCATCCTATTTTATTTGTAGAGATAACAAATCTGCAAACAAAAATTAAAAATAGATGTGCAAAGAATTCGCAATGGTTTTTTCTTTCGACTATTAGATAATACTTGCGACTATAACATATGTAAAATTTAGCCCGGATGTCTGCGGATGTATGTAACTTTTTTTGTCCCTAAATTTAAAAATATAGAGAAAAAAAAACTTTTCTTCTTAATAACGGAATGTTAAATATATTGAAAATACTCTAATTGCGAAAGAATTACTATTAAAAAATTTTACTTACCTTCGAGCTTAGAATCCACCAAAAAATTATATAAAAGTGTTCATATATTCAAAGTGTTCACTTAAATAAATATGAAGCTTAATATTCAACAAGAATTTTGCAAATGAATCAATGCATTTTACGGCCACTCCTACCTTCTTACTTCAATTACTCAATATATATGAGCAAAAATATCAAAAAATAGCAAAAATCCCTTTATTTTGTTTGTTTGCTTTCATTTCTCATTACACTTTTCTTGGAATAAGAACTTTGTTTTTTGTCCAGCTAGCGTGTTCTACACGAAACACTGTGCGATGCTGAAAAACCTTGGCGATGAGGGAGTAAACTACTTGACTCACGATTTTGGCTTATCGTTGAAGTCCTTCGTCATCCCCGAACAATGGAAAATGGATAATATAGTTCCAGTACTAAAGCCTGGAAAGCCAGCTAGCGAAGGTGAGTCATATCGACTGACTCCTCTCGCCAGTAGCGAAGACATTTGAAACCGTTCTCTCCCTCATTTCACAGCGAATCTTCGCCATCAGAAGGCTTTCGCAAAATGCATAGCACTATCACCGTAAGAAGGTACTCGTGGCACTTGACCTGTCAAAAGCATTCGACACAGTCAACCATAGTAGGTGCACCCTTCCCTCTTGTCTAAAAGATGGCCCGCTAACTATCTGAATGAACCTTGCGGAATTAAACAGGGGTGGCCTATCCCCACTTCTGTTTACTTTCTACACATCAAATATGCAACAGGGCCTGGCCCTTCAATAGACGATGAGTTTCTAAAATAAATAGCTATCTCCCCAGTTTTCAATTCGACCAAATCCACAGCAACTCGTTTCACGACGTTGTTGTTGTTGTTGTTGTTGTAGCGATAAGGTTGCTCCCCGAAGGCTTTGGGAAGTGTTATCGATGTGATGGTCCTTTGCCGGATACAGATCCGGTACGCTCCGGTACCACAGCACCATTAAGGTGCTAGCCCGACCATCTCGGGAACGATTTATGTAGCCACATTGAACCTTCAGGCCATCCCCTCCCTCCCCACCCCCAAGTTCCATGAGGAGCTTGGGGTCGCCAGAGCCTCGTCTGTTAGTGAAACAGGATTCGCCGCGGATAGGTGAGGTCGACAATTAGGTTTGGAGAAGCTATATATTGCGCTGGCAACCTGAAGTATTGCGCTACACACCCCTTGAATCTGGTATTTTAGTCGCTTCTTACGACAGGCATACCTACCGCGGGTATATTCTTACCCCCTTACCCGCTGGGGGTCTTTTCACGACGTGGAAGGAACGTATGACACAAATATTGGACGCACACCTTGATGGCGCATACCTCCGAAAATGCATTTAACCCTAGAAAGATAACGTTATTTTTTTACCCTAGGAAGATACCGTACGTCTGATAGACGTGTTCAAGTTTAAGGACCCTAAAGATATAAAAAAAAACTTACATTTTTTTCGTTTTGTTTTAATCATTTATATATACATATATTCACTTTTTTAAATGTTTTTTAAAGAAAAATATTGTTTTTTTAATATATTAAAAATTAAGTTTGACTTGTCTTGGACTTGTCCTTACAAAAATCAGTCTTCTTCGAAGGACCTCAGTTTATAGCAAAAAAATTAAAATAGAATACAAATTTTTGAACTTCAATTGAATGGATTAACTGTTTTAAAACTATACTTAAAAAATATTAGCTAAAATTACTATTTTAGGTCAAAATTACATGTAAAATTTGTAGTCACGTAAAAGATAACGATACGTCGTTACAATCGTATATATTTCAGCAAACAAAAAAGTTACTACTGAAAACACCCCCCACTGACAAGCTGGTAATGGTAGCTGCGAAAACGGAGAATGAGAATGTTCTCTCTTTACGATTGTGGGAGACTGAGAGCAAAATTAAAACGAGGTACGTCTCACAGACGAACGTTATCTCACTAGGGTTAAGGTACCAGCTGCAACAAAATCCTCAAGGCGCTTGCCAGCAGCACTTAGGGAAAGATAAAGAAACGCTTGTAAGAACTACAAGCGACTGGCCGCCCGATCATGCGCTACGCGTCGTCGTCTGGTCGCCTGGTGTAAAAACGCACACTGGAAAAGGATGTATGCCTGCCAAAATACTTCTACAGAACTGGCACGGCATGTCTTATGACCCCTGAACATCATCTACATAGTGTGGCAAAAAATCACTAAAATGGAATCCGCAGCTCTAGGAAACTCTTAGTTTATGAAAAAAGCTTTTAAAGATGCAAATTTCACCGAACAAAGTTAATGCAATTAGACCGATCTCTTTAGAATTACGCATTTGGAATAAATTTATATCACTATATTAAGTTATTTTAGCACTGCCGATGTTAAAAACTAAGCTACACGCGTTTTAATTCATAACACAACGAAACTCAAAACTGAAATAATATCAAAAGTTTTGAATATAAAGATATTGCATGCGCGAACTTCGGTGGAAAGCAGCGGAGCGTAACAAAATTCTAGTAGGTCACTTTCACCACACCAAAAACTTTAACACAATTTTTAACATAATTTAAGCACAGAAATACACTGATTGGAGTTTTAGAGAGTAAAATGTGAATTCTGAACACATTAGCTGAATAAAAAGTGTACAATTAATTGTTAAATAAGAAATACAGACATTGGTAGTTTAACAAATTCTGCTGTGGTAAGTGGTGAATGTGACCTACTAGAATTTTGTGAAGCTTGCCTCACACGATTTTTCGTCTATGCAATGTCTCTATATTATATCGTTTCTGATAATATACCGCCGCCGACGAGTTCGTTTGTTTATTTTATAATCGCATTGGTGGCCACGCTACCATCACGTGCTCCGCCGACCACGCCGAAGATAATGGGTCCACTCCCCGGGAAAAGCAACATCAAAAATTTAAAATAGAACTTTTTTCAATTAGAAGACAATTTTTCTAAACGGGTCGCCCCTCGGCAGTGTTTGGCAAGCACTCCGTGTGTATTTCTGCCATGAAAGCTCTCAGTGAAAACTCATTTGCCTTGTAGATGCCGTTCGGAGTCGGCATAAACTAGTAGTCCCGTCCCGTCCAATTTGTAGAAAAATTAAAAGGAGAACGACGCATATTGGAAGAGAAGCTCGGCCTAAAACCTGTCGGAGGTTATCGCGCCTTACATTTTCATCTGCAACCGAAAGGAATATGGCAGAGCGAGTGTATTTGAACGAGTAGACTGCTCGTTTATGTGTTAAGGGGGTTGCCAGACCTAAAGGTAATATATTATGGAAAACTACATCATTAAAATTTTCTTCAATATTTTAAATAAATTTTAAAAGTACTTGGAAACATTAGCTGTGACACAGTTATTAATAGTATAATGGAATATCTAATATTCATAGCTTACACACTCACTAACTTATTTCTTATGGCGCTGCCAAAGCGTTAAAGCGAAGAAACGCTACAAAGCGTTCTATGCAAGTCCGGAATAAGTATCCTGTCCACTCGTTCATTGCTAAGATCTTTCCTTGGCTAAGTTCGTTCAATAATTTAATAGTTGAAATTGTTCGCCGCTTTAAACTAACGGAGCTTTCATTGTGTGAAAATTTTAAAGTGTTTTTTAGTAAAACCTTTATATGTATATTGATTGAACTTTATTTTAAAATGAGCCAATCAGGTAATTAGTATTACATTTCTATTAATATGATGATTTAGTAGTGGAATACAAATTGTATAATTGTTTCAGGGTATACTTTGAAGTGGTCAGAATATGAGGACCGTATTGCCGTTATAGCATTACAAAGTGCTATATGGATGAGGATGATATTTTAAAAACCCTCCGCCTCCCCGATGCATCAGGGAGTATGAAGAAACTAATTTTGAATTTGTTGTTGCTAATGCTCCCCTGTTGTTGATGATGGTACTGCTGTCGCTTGTTTTGAAGGTTAGATTAATTTTCGTACAAAATATTAGAAATTTCAATCACAGATGTTTCTTTACAAGTGGTGATTTTTTTGTTGCTGATGCTCAAGTTGCTACAACTGCTGATAGTTATAATATTCCTTGTTACTTACTTACTTATTAGCGCTTAACCGTCTAAACGGTTATGGCCGTCCAACAAGGCGCGCAGTCGCTTCTTCGCTCCGCCAACCGGCGCCAATTGGTCACACCAAGAGAGTTTAATCGTTTTTCCACCTGGTCCTTCCAACGAGTGGGGGCCGCCCTTTACCTCTGCTTCCATAGGCGGGTTCCGATAGAAATACTTCTTGGCCGAAGCATCATCTTTTATTCGCATATGTTGATGTTTGCGTATAGCTCGTATAGCTCATCATTAAATCTTCTTGGGTACTCGCCATCGCCAACGCGTAGAGGTCCATACATTTTCGAAGAACTTTTCTCTCGAACACTCCCAAAGCCGCTTCATCTGCTGTGTCATGGTCCATGCTTCTGCCCCATATAGCAGGACGGGTACGATAAGTGACTTGTAGAGAATGATTTCGTTCGCCGAGAGAGGACTTCAGTTTTCAATTGCCTACCTAGTCCAAAGTAGCATTTATTGGCAAGATTGATTCTTCAATAAATATATAACAAATACACTATTCCTTGTTATGAAGGTAATATTTGTAAGCATTTAAAATACACACTGATGAGTAATACGTTAGAAACACTTCATTCAATGAGTGATATAAATTAGCATTAAAAAAAACAACAGTTGAGCAACTGTTTAGTGACCACTTAATCAAGTTTTACGCTTTGCTATCATATTAGTCCGAACTTATTTAATACGCGGAGAGGTGACGCATATTGACCTCGACAAGAATAATCCGAAGGTGGAAAAGAAAAATTGTATCTCTTTCCAGAGATATTTGCAGCTGAAGTTGGCAATTTTCATGTGGTTGAACAAAATGTATTGTACAAGGGATTTTGCACAGATTTAATTTTGATCACACTCCATTGCTGGACTGACCAGGGTAATTTTTTATAATTTTTATAATATTATATTAATAATGATGTCCAGATGCGTTGTTTGGCACCTCTCCCGATATTTTTGACGCTTATTAGCAGTCGACCTCTGTTCTAGACTTTTACCAATACTAAGCTTTTAGTTGTCTGGAAATACTAAACGGTGCGTTGAGATGGAAATCATTAAACAGTTGTATTAACGTTTTCTGATGCGCCGTTTTGTAACAATGTATATTAAAAAAGTTCAATTGCAGATGTTTTCCACTACTAGTGCCGATCGTCATGCTGTCGATATGGCAGTTACTGATGATAATGCGGTTGCTTATTTGGAAGATTAGATTCAATGTTTCTAGTTCAAACGTCAATTGTACTGTTTTTTTTTGTGCTACAGCTTCTGTTGACAGTGCCGCTGATGATAATGTTGGTGTTTTATTTTCAAGGTTAGATATGTCTTTGCATATCTCTATAGAGAAGTTTTGGAAAATTGTTGCGTTGGCTGAAATCAAGGCGAATTCAGTAGAAGGTGTTGTTATCTTATTTGCTGATTGCTTTTCTTGATAAAATCTATACAAAGCCATCGTACAGCGACATGTCAGTTAATGTTTTAGTGATGATAGATGAAACGGAGGAATTTGGAAAAGGAATGAAAGAAAGGAAGAGGGGGCAGAGAGTCTAATGCAAAAAAAATATTATTATTTTGATTGAAGATGCTTCGTTTACAACTGTCGACTTTTTTGATGCTTCTGCTGTTAACGACGCAACTAAAATAGATGTTACTGCTGAGGGTAATGTTGCTATTGACACTGATGATCATTAGATTTTCGTTTATATTTATATTATAACCAAAAACCTATTTATTTAACTGATTTCGATTGCAGAATCAGAGGTTTGTTCCACGAGCGATCGGGATTTTGTTGCGGATACTGGTGATGCTTTCGAAGGTATGTTCTATTATTCTTAACATTTTATTTGAGTCAGTGCTCACTTGCAAAAGATGAAGCACTATTAGTCAAAGTAACTGTCACATCTATATGAAAAAAGTTTGTTGCGACGCGGCCATTAGCGTAGTTTTAGTTGACTAGAGAACTATCACTTTAACCCATTAGTAAAAAAAAATAAATGTAAGGCGCGATAACCTCCGAAGAGATCTAAGGCCGAGCTTGTCTTCCAATTAGCGTCGTGCTCCTCTTGATTTTCCCTACAAATTGGACGGACGGGACCTACATGTTTTATGCCGAATCCGAACGGCATCTGCAAGGCAGATGAGTTTTCACTGAGAACTTTTCATGGCAGAAATACACCCGGAGCGCTTGCCAAACACTGCCGAGGGGCGACCCCGCTTAGAAAATGTTCTTCTAATTGAAAAACCCTACTTCTAAATTTTGATGTTGCTTTGTCTGGGGTGTGAACCCAGGGCATACGGTGTGGAAGGCGGAGCGCGCTACCAACACACCACGAAGGCCGCCGACCCATTAGTGCTCACACATAAAACCATTTAAAATAGGTGATTGAAATTTTCAGCAAATATTTTTGTTGACATTAAACGGCCAACTTTAGTTTTTCAAAAAATATCTCAAAAAATGTGGGTTTGGTGGAGCGTATGTTATATCATACATAAACGTATACGGAGAGCAGATTCTATGAAAATAAAGTAAAATCATATACATGGGTTTTGAACTCAAATCGACATTTTATTTATAATAATATTAAGTGTTGATGCATTTTAGATTTCTTAGAATTTACATAGTCAATGGCATGATATTTGTAAAAAACAGTTATCTGGGTGCAATCCAAAATTGCATTTCATGCATATGAATTTTGTACACTTGCCACAGTTTTTGCATCGACGCTGAGTTTTTGAGTAATTCACGTAGTGCTCGACTCCATCGTACCTAGTCTCGTTTACTCGTTTCCTCTTTCGTGCTGAAACTGGATGAAGTTCTATTGGTTTTGAAAGTATGCCTCTTGTGAGACGTCTTATGAATGCGAGAAGAGTTACTTGTGGATATGCTTTACGAAATAACATCCATAAGTTTACAATTGCACCATTTATGCAAAATCTGAAAAAGGCCCAATACCACTTCCTTGACCTAATTCGAGTTCGGTAAGCTGCCCTTTGCTGGTCGAAGAGATCGACGCCACCCATTCCGGAATTATACTCCTGATGATTAGTGGTTGCATTACGTCTTGTCTACGTTTTTTGCTGCCGGTCATATCTTTTGCATAGTCCGGTTGTAGTCGCTATGTTGTCGTTTTTGCAGTTTGTTGCTATGGTGACGTTATTATTATCATTCCACCTAACTAAGGTAACATTTTTTTACTTAACTGATTCGCAAGCACCACGGATTTCACCTTTCATATTGCTCAAAGGAGCATTTTCTATACGGTCCGAGCGGATTGTTCTCACTACTGTTATTTTTTTAGAATCAAACTCTTCTAATAATTGAAACTATTAAAATAGTTGTCTAAAAATACAGTGCTGTTTTCGGGAACTATTCCATAGCATAAACTCTTTGTTACAGATAAACCTAATGGCTCTTTAGATCGAGTAGCGCCTTTTCCGGTGTACAAATCGAAGTTCAACAAATACCCTTCTGAATAGTCAGACACCAAATTTTGTATCCATATCGAATAGGTTTTTCCTCGTATGAATTGCTTGAAAGAATGCTTACCGAAACAAACCTCCATCGATTCGTCTACAGAAAACTAACTAACAGAAAATGATGTTCCAGCTCTTTAAATTTTGTATTTAAATGATCCAAATAGGCTGGACTTTGAATGCTTTATTGTTAGCATCAATTTGTGAATTATCATTGAAATGAAGGTATCGATGTATTTTTTCAAATTTATTCCGAGCCATTGAACCCGCCACTAAATGGTTGTACACACCGCTTTCTGTCTCCCAGTACATCCGAGTAGATGGAAACCTAAAAGTACCAAATATAAAATTATCAAGTAAGCAAGTGGGGTTGAGATTCCAGATAGTCAGTCACCTTGTTGTATCCACTCAGTATAAGGATACCTAAATATGTGTATACTCCTCAAGACTTACGGTGAACGCTTCATCTCCTTTACTGACAGCGTTTTTTATGGTATGTGATTGTATATGCTTCATAAGCTCTTCATCAAACATTTTTTTAAAAAGTTGCAGTGGACTCAAATCGTTATCTAAAATATCTGCTATAATATTTGGAGTATGAGCGCGTATTGCTGTGCTTGTACTTTCACTTGCTTTTAATGCTATTTTTGACCACTTTCGACGAATTGTGGCCTTTTTCTTTTCCTATGAGCCGAAGTCTCCGACTTTGAGGTGTTTGTATTGCTCACATCATTCAAAACTCTAACTCATCCACTTCTGAATTGGCAATTTTTATTTCGCATTGCTTTTTAGACCCCACGACCCCAAACTGCCCTCTTTCGTCTTCATCTGCGTCATCGCAATCGGATAACTCGTGTTCTTCAGGTGGGAATAAAGTCACATCGATTGAATTGATCGTCATCTTCATCAAGATCATCCAGCCATCCAATTATTTCCTCAGTTGTTGGTTGTCTACAAACATATATTATGTATTAGTTTCCAGAAAGCTAAAACTGGGCTAACGTTTACGTATGATAAAACATACATAATAATCTACAAACAGTTAAAACACTTGCCAAGGCGAATTTGTCAACGCATTTTGGTCGTAGTCGGTAGCTGGTGGCTTAAACTTTGAATTTATGCACTTTTTAAGTTATCTAATTTTGTTAAATTAGTTTTTTATAAATATATAAAACTCAACTGCGTGCCATTATTCACTTTTCCGAAAATACTGCATAAATTGGTCCCGAAAAACGTAAACAAGGGAGCTTTAATGACAAATTTAAAGCTGCTCTTTATCTCACTCACACTGCAAATAAAAAATCCTTTATGTGATGCCGGCTTTTTGACAAATTAAAAAAAGTCCTTTTGCGTGTGATATATCATACTTTGTCATGTAACTGATTACAACATTTATAAACACTTGACTTGATTAGTAGCCAGTGGATCTTTGATTCTTTGATTTTCTATGTATTGTAGTTAGTATATGCAATTTATGAAAGTTCATAGCAGCACGACCCTTTTGCCGTATTTACAAAGAAAGCTTCGTTGCTTGCTCCGCTTGATAGATGAGGTCATGTATGGTCGGACGTACTATCATGCTAAACAAAGTTTGGTGATGTAAGGCGAGGCAAAAAGTTAACCCTTTGTCAGGCAATACCATCTGCAGAAGGTGTTTGCTTTTTACGTATTCACATTGAAATCGTATAACGCTCGCTTTCTGTAAGGTAACGGTTCATTGAATATAAACTTTCTTTCTTCCTACTGCATCAAAAAGCTCTTAAGTGGAACTATTCAACTGTTTTGTTAGTTCTGGTGCCAGACGAAGTGAAAAGTGACGCATAAATTGTCCTAGAAATTTTGCACATTTAAAATTATTAAAAAAGTGATTTCCATTGAATTATTTAATTGGGAATTTTTAAGGTATGTTGCTGATTTTTGCCCTTCTAGGGTTAAGATATTCTTAACATATGAAGCTGTCAGAGCTACAAAGTAACGCGGTAATACTTCTACGTAAAGGTGCGTAAAGCGTGAGTTAAGCGGGAGTCATTGGTGCCGTATGTTGTATCGCTGTAGTCGTATCCCTAACGTAATCAGCTGTTTATCGTTACGAGGGTAAAGCAAAAACCAATTGGCTGGCTACGATACTGTTACGACCTTAGCGGCACCAATAATCGATTGCATTGATTCACATAAGGTTGGTCGAATCAGTTATAAGGTTACCGATACGGTTACCGATAAACCACCAATGTCTGCAGCTTTACCCACGAACATACGTAGAAAAACGTGTCAGCTGACACGACCTAACTTATGAGTGTGCAATGTAAACGAAAACTCACCGACGTTCAACGCACGTACGTACGTTGCCCGGAACGTAGAAATCAAACCAATTTTGATTTTTTCCATAAGAACGTGTCAGCTGATCGCTCTCTCACTAGACAGAGTTGCCTAGTAAACTTTTGTGCGTTAATTTTTGACCGTTTGCAGTTATTATACGAAAAGGCCTAATATTGTTTAAAATTTTGTTAAAATATCCTAAAATTATTATATAAATTGGAGGCTACAAATAAATGAACTAGAAATTCTATTCAGTATTTATTTCTGCCATTTGCACCATGAAAATTTAAATTCCAAAAGTTGATGTTTGCATAAGCATGCATGCAAACTGGTCAATGGCAACAGTGCTTTGCTGTATACAATACACACACAAATATGTTATGTATATGTACACAGACGCACACATTGATTCCTACGGGCTTGAGGGTTCGGTCAACGTGTTTCTTACGACAAACGTCCGTACGAACGACACACGTCGGTGCATACTTGCAGCTGAAATGTGCAGTGCTACACTTTTTCGATTATTTGATCAGCATTTTTGTTCGGCGCGACATGTCGCGGCAGCATTGCTTCTGTAGTGCCATAGCA